>PNEQ01033893.1:0-12347 GCA_003012365.1 Medauroidea extradentata | reverse complement strand
CCCCCTTCTCGCACAGCATGTGGTAAGGCTCACGCATCATCTGCTCTATTGTCGCCAGACCGGCGGGCAATTATCACTCTTAAAAACTAAAATCATTATACATAAAATTATCTTAATGTTACTAGCATATTCGAGTCTGTGACATTCCACAGGTTAAAACGATACCAGACACGATACCTCTGTGATAATATTAGTAATACTCATATTTTATAGTGTTTTATACTGGCCTATCATAGGATCCCACAGACCCCTCACAATCAATACTGAAGTTAAAATGGATGGCAATATGTTACATATGACAATAAAGGCCCCTTCATTACAATCAATCATCACAATTAACCTAAACCACATTAATTTATATATATAAAAGTATCAATAAAATAGGACCGTCACAACTCTCATGCTCGTTTGTGAAAATACTAAAATTTAATTTCAATAATAACAACTACTGTAAAAATAAAGTCGGGATGTTATACGAGTGTCACAAACTAATCTAATTTCTTTTCCAGCGTATTTTTGGACATAAACACGTCAATGTTGTAGCTACTGTCAATGTTTTTTTTTTTTTCGTACAGCCTTTTTACGTTTCGGTTTGTCCACATCAAAATTCCTTGTTCTATATTGTTCCGTTATCCTCAATTCTCACGTCGGAAATGTTTACATGGTCGATAGACTTACGGATTAACGTACGTTGGACGTGAACAGTAAAAGTTTTGTATAATTTTCGAGACGCGAATTAGTCTGCATTATTAAACGCACTTGCTGTAATGTTTTCATGATACGAATACAATTTTCATATTTTTCTTTTACAATACCAAGAGAAAACAAATGTCAGAATTATTTGCAGATTGTTTGATGATCAACCAAATGTAAATTTTCCAAAAAGAGTCGTACAAAATTATCCAAGAGGACATTACAAGTAAGTATTTTCACTCGTTAAATTTTCCTACATAGAGTAGGTACCGAATTTTCGTTACGTTCGTACGATAATTTTGAATACGATCGTTATTCATTGCTTGATAATTGCAATTGAATATTGAAATATACGTACAGTAATTATACAGGAAATGAGTATAAGTTTTTATGTAATTTTCTCCTTTGCATGTCGATATCATTCACATTTTTCCGTAATATTGTTTTTATTAGTAATGTGTTGTTGATTTGTATGATACTGACCGCACACAATTTTTTTTTCGGTTGGGAACAGTATGTCGGCACGCTGCACAAATTGAGCCAATTAGAAACTGGTGTGGTGGAATGATATGATATTATTTGTTCACTTCAGAACTCAGGCAAGAGTGAACTGAAAATGTATTTGTATAGAAACAGTAGTCAACAGATAAAAATAACGTAAGTGTACCGTACTGTTTTAGGCCTACTAGTATATCGCGAAAATATTTTGTGCCAACATACCCTTGAAAACACTGTAGTTTATTGATACATGTACGATTCGGTGATATAGTTCTAACACAATGTAGTTATCTGCAGTCCAATAACAGGTATCAAATATTACAATAGCGGGAGTCTTATTAGCTCAGTCAAATAGGACAACAGCTCCACGTACAAGGTAAAGCCAGTAATCTTCTGGTAAGCTGGACGTGTGTTGAAACCCAGCAAACAGTCAAGTTTTCCCGCGATAAACCATCTTCTCTACCTACGAGTGAAAAAATGTCAATTACTGTTTAGGAAGATTTTATTATATAAGGCCTATTTATTATTTCCTGTGTGATAATGAACACTCCATAATGAGGTCTCACAAAGAAGTAGAGACAAAAAAATTTCACGGGTTCAACGTCACTTTGTGGCGTAAAGATTTTCGCACAGTTTGGTTTCAGTGTCTTATGAACACATCTGCAGTTCTGCAGCAGTTGAATGTTTTGACTCTCATTTTTCTAGGAGATCCAACGGCAAATCACATAAGTACACCGTCAAAATAATCTTATTCTGGTCGGCGCAGTCAAATGAGTGACGTGTCTGAACAAAGCCACGCTGAAAATAAAGTCTATTTCATGTAACTTGTCCGTATGTTGACATTTCTTTCTGAGAAATGTGGCGGGCAGTTCCATTGTTTGTAGCTTTAAACCTACCTGTCTTCCTGGAAAAGCACGGTCTCAACAAACCTGTGTACAGACACGTTTCTCAGAAGTGAACTGTCAAAATACGGAACACTTACATGACACAGACTATACCAATGATTCAATGAAGCCGAGCTGCCGACGTGCACGTAGGCATTTTCGTAATAAACTCTTGGCTCTAGCATAGCATATTTCTTATTGGCTCAGTCAAATAGGCCGGTGAATTCACATACGCAAGACAGCCTGTAGCAGGAGGAAAACATAGCATGCTGGGTGCATGTTAAAACGTAGCGAGGAGTCAAGTTTTCCCGTGATGAATTACCATTTCTAAGAAAGGTTTATTGCAATGTTGCTTATTGACGCCTTTGTTTTAAACCGGCAGGCTAATGGAGAAGCAACGTGCAATTTTCACTTAAAGAGTGCGTGGTAGATAAATAAACGCTGAAAACATCAATTGATTTCTGTTTTATAAAGATGAATACTAATTCACATTTGTTGAAAATGTACATAAGATATTTTTTGATGTATGATAATTTTTCTACTGATGAAAGTCAAAACTTCTTCATCGCTATTTGCTCAATCAATAATTATCTCTATTATTTCGTGCTTGAAGCCACCCAAATTATGTGTTCGATTGTGTAGCATGGGTACCGGCCACATGCTGCTCGTGTTCCATGCGGCTTGGTGTATGGCATTTAGTTTGTTAATCATGGTGTACAGGTATTGCAATTCAACTACCTGTGGTTAAGTGTAAGCGCAAACAAAATGCCTCAGCTTCATTACGCGTCAGTAAATATGTCATATTATTACAATATTCTTCTTATTTCTGTCGTCTCAGCCAACTTTGAACTGCTCTAACTTTCGCCCAATGTTACCTTATACCTTCCTTGTGCTGTTTCTTCCTCGCTTCACTTCACATTTGCACAGTGTTTTAATTGTAAGCTTTTCTTGGAAACAACGGCGATCTTTAATTTTTTTACTGGAACGCATTTCTGGATATCCTCGTGTGTTCCCCACTTCAACATTATTATTATTATTATTATTATTATTATTATTGTTATTATTATTTCCTTCGAAGATGTTCTCTTCGCAAGATAGCCGGGAGCCAGCTAGAATCTATCTTGTTTCCACTTGACCTCGAAGCGAGGAGAGTAACTAATATTATGATCGAAAATAAAGGACAGGAGAGTGTGCTCTGAATAATGAACATCTCTAGAGTGCGGCAGGTCTTCACTTGTCTCGAGTGTTTCACGGGACGTGCATAAATACCTGAGAATGTGCACAGGTGTGTGTATATATGTGCGTGTTTGTAACGTATGTGTTCCTGTATTATTCATCCGACTACTATATATATATATATATATATATATATATATATATATATATATATATATATATATATATGCTACAAAAGGGGCGAGCAGAACGGGCTGCCCAAAAAAAACTTTCTTTTCCAAATATTTCTAAAATTATCTTTAACAACATTTTGCACACCATTTAAAATTTTCTAAAAAAATTTGTTATAGAATTTTTTTAGAAATAAAAAAAATCATTACGGTATTACTTTTAATATTATTATTGTGCACAGTATTATTTTTATGAAGTTTGAAGCGCCGAAAAAATTTTATCAACTAAGTTTTTTTCGGTTTGTTTTTTGGGAAAATTAATTTTTGGAAAGATATTGATAATTTAATAACGTGTTTTTACGAATTACTTAAAGATAATTTGGAGTACTTAGACTCAACTTTTGCACGACTCAAAAAGGCATCAAAGTCGTGGGCAATGGCTAGTAATAAATAATTATCACATGACAAGGATGCCCAAGAGCGAGGGTATCGCACTCCAGATGCAGACTTATCACTAGGCGCACCTAGGCATCTAATTGTCACAGAAGATGACATTAAATAAGTCCTTGCAATGGGGCGGCGCCGGAATTAGGGCGACTGGGGAAACGGGAAAGCCCTGAGGAAACTCGCTGACAAGGACAGACACTGCTGGGAATAGAGCTCGGGTTGTCGTGGTGGGAGGCGAGTGCGCTAACAACTAAAATTAATAATAATAATAATAATAAATGCTTCTGTGTCGTAATCGGCTCCTTGTGCTAATAATTGTGCGTGTTTGAATCCTTGCAGCTGTTATGTAGTAATATTAAAATTACAGTTATTATTATTATTTATATTGCCGTCAAACTAGGCTACTATATGACACTAGGGTTGTCTTTACGCCACTTAAAAATATTTTTTTAGGTTATTTGAGTAAGAAATAAGTAACCGTAATTGGCCGTTATAAACTTATATTCAAACTATTACATTTGAAATTTCAATTTTTTATTTTTTTAACTGAACAAACACCAAATAACCTTTTTAAATGGCCCAAAATCACCAAAATCTGACATAAAGTAACCCCGCTTGACGGTACAATTATGTCATCATCATCATCATCATCATCATCATCATCATCATCATCATCATCATCATCATCATCATCATCATCATCATCATCATCATCATCATCATTAATTTGCAGGGTGTATTAAATACGATCGAATAGATTCACGACTTTAGTAGAGATACACGGAGGAAGCTGTAAAGAAATCGTCCAAGGTATATTTAAGTGCCCGTGTTAGTAACCAAGCTAAATTTTTCTTAAATTCTTTGGGGCCGCGGTGGCCGAATGGTCAGACCACCTAGGCGATCCGGTTTCGATTCCTGACGGGGTCAGTCAACGGATTTTCGTATGTGGGAATCGTGGTTGGAGGGTTTTCTCAGAGAGCTCCCGTTCGAAATATATAAGTGAAATTATAGACTAATTAAGACACTGAAAAATCTGAGCATTTAATAAAAGCTATATAACTACTAGTACAAAGTTCGCCTAATAAATAGCACCTAGTCGTAAAATATATTGTTTCTATGAAGAGACATTGACGATAAGTAGTCATACCCTTCATTTTTATACGAAAATGAAACATTGCAACAAAAATATTATACGTTCCAACAGTCGCCTGGAATGATTTTGTAAAATCCTGGAAAACTGTAATCTGGATGTTCGAACCGTAAAACGAATGCGTGACTTCCCGAATGCAAGGCGAATGTTATACAACTTCTCCATCTTGATTTAAGAGGACGTGATACATAATTCAACGCTAAAAGCATTATAATATAACTGTAGGTTTCACGAAGCCAATTTCCGAAAATTAACCAATAACAATCCTAGACAATAGTTTTAGCCAACGTTTTAAACAAAACTATTTCCAGTGTTACGAACTTCTGAGGCACAACCTCTGGCGCCGGAATCTCATGCATTTAACTGCGGCGGAAGAAATCACGCGTAACGAATGAGTAATTCTGGATAAATATTTACTCATAAAGTTGGCAAATACCATTATCTAGGATTGTCATTAAGTATTTTATCCATATCGGCTTCGAAATAAGCGTAGCAAATAATTGATGTTTTCAGCGTTTATTTATCTACCACGCACTCTTAAGTCTGTGCTAAAGTGAACGCGGGGCGAGCCGGAAGACACACGGAGTGTCGACGTGGATCGCGAGCCGACCATACCGGCCGGCGACAGCTGGCCACGGGAACCACCCCCAGACAGGCAGTTTAATTAAAACATGTCAGGCGACGACGGGGGTTGGAGGGGGTTGGCTGCGGTGGCAGGCCCTGACGGTGACAGCGACGAGCAGTCTGCGGAAAAGGCGGGGGGGGGGGGGGTATATGCTAGAACCATCACCCTCCCCCTCCCGTGACTCCTGAAACTATGCTGGCGTACGAGTCGTAAGGTGCTTATGAAAATTCACTCGCTGGAGTAGGGTAGGTCCAATCACACGTGACCATGTTTTGCCGATTACCAGGATTTGATAACCGCCAGCAATGTTATTCAAGGTTTTAAAATGATGCGAATTAAAAAAAAAAAACCTACATATTGTCTACATTATATATATTGATTGCTAAATGCTACATACACAGTGCGTTTTACACACGTATTATATTTAAATGTAATATTAGTTTTAGTAGTTGAACCAGAGGCCATCAGCTGAAATTTCGTACACGGGTAAACTTACCGTGGATAGAATTTCAAACACCAAAAACTTGAAATTTTGACTGACCTACCCTACCCTCCTGAATTTTCATAAGCGCCTGTAGTCGAGTGCTTGGGTCGCGTTAACTTCCTCGCTCCTCGGAAATACTCGGGTCATTCGTTCACCCTCGGCAATTAACCACAACCTCCCTCCAACGACTCTCTCTAACACGGCCTTAGTTGCAATTAGTTAAAGTTAGTGAAGGTTATGTTAGTTTTGGTTAGGTTAAGGTTGTCCAAGAGGGTAAAAATCGTAATTTTATATTTGTATGCAATAGTGTACTTTTCTAGACGTTACTTAGTACTTATTTCTCTTTAAAAAAAACCGCTCAGCCAGTTTTTTCCATAACGGCAATTCAAAGTCAAAATTGGCATATTTTTAATTCTTATAAACTGCAAAAAAGAAAAAACAAGGAACAAATTTACACTGAAACTATGTGTCACGGGCTACTGCTGACATATAATAACAATAATAAAATAATAATAATAAGTCCTTGTAATAATAATACTTTACAAAATATTTTCGTATTTATTTTAACATTGGCAAAAGTAACAAAAAATTCAAAATTTTAGTAATTTTTTAAAAACACGTCACGTAGAAGCTCGCGACATGTAGGTAGTTCAAATGTTAATTTTTACACTTATTAATGTTTATTAGTTTTTACAGCTTATAAGAACGAAAAACATGTCAGTTTTAACTTGGAAATGCCATAATTGGGAAACTGGCTCAGCTATTCCCAAGTAGCATCTACAAAACTAGAAATATTTCATACAAATATAGAATATATCGATTTTACCCCACTTTAAAGCCCTTGCAGGGGAGTGTTAGACAATGTTATCGTATTTTCAGTTTTTGAGCCACAAATTTTTTTTTTCTAATTGCATTATCCAAAATTTTCCTTCGACATAGCATAGGATATATTCTAAGTATACTGGTTGGCATAAAATAAAATACTGGAATCTTTCATTATTTTGTCATACAGAATCATTGCAAGAGAATTATCAGATAATTTTCAAGAATTCTCTCACAATTATTACGTTGGAACAAAATATCCTCGCGATTTCCGGTATATATATGTACTCATATATTGAAGCCTGGCAAACAATCAACTTTTCCCACGATAAACTTCCTTCACTCACTATCTACGTTATGCATTCGATAGGTCCATAAAACTTCAGCCCATAATTCCAATGTCACACTGAGGAGTCGACGGCAGATCCATAATTGATCAGTGTTGTCAATTCCACTTTCGAAAATTCGCCTAGTATTTATACTTAAAAGTATGTTTAAATTCCCGCAAGTACTAGAATATACCGAGTGCCTATTTATATGTATGTGTGTGTGTTTATGATAAACTGACCACATTTAGTGATAAATCTTAATATCGTGCTTATAAACGTTGCGGGCTTCACACAATTGTGCAGGAGCTGTACATGTAGTTCACTAGGCTACCAATAGAGAGCAGGCATGTACAGTTTTGGCAATAAGTGACAAAAATGTAACTTTCAAATATTAGGTCATAATTACAAGGTTTAACATATTTATTATTACGAAGTAGGATAAGTTTTCCATATGTATGTGTATACACATAAGTTCTTATATGTTTCATTTTCCGATTATCAGGATTTGATAACCGCCAGCAATGTTATCCAAGGTTTTAAAATTACGTGAATAAAAAAGTAGTCTACACGATAAATATTTTGCTAAATGCTACACCCATAGTGCTTTCCTTACACGTGTTATATATTTATATTTAAATTTAATATTAGTTTTAGTATAAAATCTTACTACACACACTGAAACTGAAAGTCACCACAACATGGGCCAAACAAGTCAAAATCGACCCAGAGAAAGCCAACGTAAAAATAACAGACTCAGAAGACAGCAAAACATACAGACAATAAATCTACGACTCGGAAGTTACATCAGAAATCAAACCCCGAATAACAGCAAAATGGACAGAAGAAAGACGAGCCCAACGCAGTGAATAAATGAAGAAGTACTGGCAGGATAAGAAGAGCAACAGAAAAGTAATTGCTTTATGTGATCCTTAATGGGTAGAGACCAGAAAAATTCGTGGGTTCACTGACCTGTAACCTAGCTGCCAAGAATATATGTGGTCTCAAGCAGACAACAGCTGCTCATTGGCCGCTTGCTGGCACAGTGAAATGGGCCTGCATTTAGTTACATTGTTATTATTGGCACATCGACTTCCAGGTGGTGTCAAATACGTCAACGGCCAATTGCGAAAGTAGCACGAACTTACAGTAGCTGGAATTCCAGCTTGTGTCCGAAAGAAAATGCGAATTTTCAGGTCGCTATTAATGGGTCGAAACACTAGAATAAAAAAAAATAATAATAAAAGTTCTTATATACTGTGCTGATATAAAAATTCCGCTCGCCATTACAATGCATACTCCCCGATATGTGTATCAAAACTCCGCAATATTTAGCGGAAAGTCCTCAAAGTTGGCAACACTAGTCGCGTCAGGACCTGCGCCCCTGGACTGCTTGGAAGCCTTGCCAGTGATTGCCGCAGAGCCAACAGTGAATCAAGCTGAGCTCTGTGACGGCGATATGTTATCGGCGGCGGCAGGTGAGTTACGCCCTGCGAGCGCAGTATTTCACCGGCCGTGAGACCACTCCAACACTCACTTTTACACTTGTTTCTCTCTTCACCAACTGTACTATGTTGCACAGTCGACACTCAACTCACTTTCTGAGTGGAGGTGATTCTGGCCAGAGCTTAAGCGTCAGTCTCCCGTATACGAGTTGATTTATTGGTTTCGCTAGACTTTTCTTTTATTTTTACGACCGAAAATTCTTTATTAAGTACCACAATGGAAACATAGCTATTGATATTACATTTCAGTAGACCTAGGCTTATAATAAATGAACTAGAAACTCATAACAATGTTTTTTTTATAAAATTCAACAAACTTGATTATTTTTGTTAACTTCACTGCACTGCGATTTTCCTTTGTTAATATTCCCAATTATTTCCCCGACGCAATGGAATTTCAAGTAGTTGGCTGTAGCGTTGCTGCGCCGGCAGTTTATACTGCTTTGTTTATAAATCTCCCCTAATCGCATTCTTCTGCTTCTGTCGAGTTGGGAAATCATAACAATGCGGTGTCGGCCTAATTGCTTCCTCTCTTTTAGACCTGGGTTACGCTAAGCACTTCCACTTAAAGATAGCCATCTTTACGGCGCCGTAACCTAAACGATGAAAATGTGTTGCACTGTATTTTTTTTTTGTAAAAAAAAAACAAGGCATTTCTTTGTAGTTTTACTATTTTTGTAAATTTACAAATGTCCTTGTAAAATTAATTGTGTGTAAAGTTACAAGTATATCCTAATAAAAAAAAACAAGAACAATTTTTAGTCCACCTCAAACCACATTTTTGTCAGAAATTATACAGGTATACACAAATAACATGCACTCAAATGTATTTTTATGGAATAAAGTGAATATTCATAGTGTTGCGTGTTGGCCTGGCAGCAGGCATGTTACATCATGCTAGGCGGACAGCCTGAGTCGACCAGTGATGTCACGGGTTTTCGCAGCTATGTCGCAACTCCCGAGAGACTTCATTGAGATTCCCCGATGACGCCAATGCGTATACGTGACTACCAACATGCACGAGGAGGTAATGTCTATTTTTAGACCTCTGGTCATCATTTCCCATCATCGATTGATGTCACTATAGGGGCCGTATAAAAGCCTCGGAACTGCGAAATATGAGTCAGTCTTGAAGAGTCTTAGTCCTAGTACTGTGCGGTCAGTCTAGTCTTGTGCAGCCTTGAGGAGTCTTAGTGAGTCGTGGAGAGTCTGAAGTCTGAAGAGGATCAGTATGAGTTTGTAGTCAGCGAGTATGAAGTGAGAACCGAGAGTGGTGTGAGGCAGCGCCCTTAGGGGTGGCGTTGCCACTGGGGCGGCGATGGACGTCGTGAGAAGTGATGGGCCGAGAAGAGACCCTGATGGCAGCGCAGAGATGAAGAGGACCCAGCTCCTTGGAGGCGGTATCACGACGGCGTCGAGGCTGATGTAACATCGGTGGAGTTGACGTGGTGTGGCATCTCGAGGATGGCAACACGGTGGCGGTGGTCGGCGGCGTCGAGGCTGTGTGACGCCAGCGAGCTGCAGGATGGACGAACAACACTTGCGGTGTTGTGTTGGAGTGCTATAAAGGCGGTGAGCTGAGGAGAACAACACTGACGGTGTTGTGTCGAGGAGGGCAGTAATTGGTGACTTGAGGAGACTGTCTACCTGGTGATTCAAGAGGAGTGCTTCGAGAGTTCGCTATTGGTCCTGCTCGGAGGAAGTGCTAAGCTTGCGCAGAGAGTTTGCAAGGACATCTTGGTGACGTCAGGAATACGTCCGGATGACGTCGGAGTTTACTGCGAGGCTACAGGCACATACCTTCGGAGCAGTACTGGGTGAGACAAGAGACCTTATGCTGCGGGTCGACAGGTGAAGAAGGAGGTGCGCGACGGGAGTCGAACCGAAGACCTCAAGAGTGAAGACAGTGGTGCAATCTGGGTGCTGCACAGTGCAAGGTGAGCCATTACCACTTCAGAATGTTAAGGTTGTATATTGTCACTATTTGGAAGATTGTTGATTAGATATATTACTGAACTTTTATTGAGATTTGTAGTCTTTGATTAATGGTAAATGTTCTTGTGCTTTAATTGTTAAAGTTAATAAACGTTTCTGTGGCACAGTAGTAATTGTGTGCATTACTAATTGTGTTGTGAAAGATATAGTTGATTGCTGTTTTGTGTATTTCGTAGCTTTATGAGCTATTAAATCCAGCACTTAAATTAACTCTTTTATTTATAATTGTAAGACCTCTATTCCAAAAGAACTCATGAGAATTGTCCACATGTAAATGTTTTGTCTTAAACTTGTAACAATAATAACTGCGTGGTCAAATTTAATAAAGTCAGATAATTGAACTGTACATCGAATACATAGCATTAATAATATCAAATATTATATAAGCCACTCTGGCTTACGGCTAATTCAAGGTGGCCTGATGGAGCGATATTTAAGCGATATAATGCAAGTTCGAATCAAGTTGCGTCCACGATAATTTTTTCTCAAGATATCTACACGTAAAATTAATTGTTTAAAAGTCATTTAATAAGTAAATTCAGTTTCACGATAAGTCTAAAATAAATATTTAAAATTTTTATTTTTCCTTATTGTAAGTACAAATACAAATCTATATGACGCAAATTTTGCAAACACATACGTTGTATTTTGTGCAATAATAACCTATTTTGTTTTACGAGAAATATTTTTGGCGACCGTTTTCCCAATGATTTCTCTTGTAAATATAAACGACACATTTTTTAGCATGTTAAATGTGTTGGGAAATACATTAAAAAATAATTAAATATACGTATGTTGATAGTTTTAATTAAATATAGGCCTAGTTCCCGTTTAAAAAATTAAGTTTAACTTTGTGAAGAACGTTATTTTGGCGGTGTTTCTGTTTGGAAATTTTTTATTTCGCAGTTGGCAGTATTGCGAATCGAGTACTAACACACTTCCGTGCCTTGCCTGCAGCGCGTGCTGTATTGCATGCTAATCCTAGCTAATCGAATATTTCTGTAAGCCTTCCTCTGCTGTGTATCCTTCCGCCCAAATGTAAACACTAACCCTGTTGTCCATATTAACTCGTACGCAAGCGACCATCAGGGAGGGAAGTTAGGAAAATGTTTTTTTTTTTTGCATATACAAATATACTTCAAACGTGAAAATCCTTTCTCCAATCAAGTATAAAATAATAACAAACAGATTTTAGTTCTAAATTAAATATTGCACTTCAGTTAAGAGGAGTCATCGCCGGTGACGAATTTCCACCGTTGACACATGGGAACAGCGTAGCTATAAGAGCCAGTGTCCCACGCTTGACGAGAAGCATATCGCCTCTATTCGCAGCGCGCCAAACTGGCGTGCAAGGTTTTCCTTCTAGTCTTTTTCCTACGGGACTTTAAGCGGTGTCCACAACATTTAATTTTTTTAATACTATGAAGAGCCTCTCGCTTTGCCGTTTACTAATTCAGGTAATATTTTCGGAGTAAGAGCAGTCTAAAAAAAAAAAAAAAAAAAAAAAAAAAAAAAAAAAAAAAAAAAAAAAAAAAAAAAAAAAAAAAAAAAAAAAAAAAAAAAAAAAAAAAA
>PNEQ01033892.1:0-12348 GCA_003012365.1 Medauroidea extradentata | reverse complement strand
GTAATAAATTGTAGATATTAACAAAAATGTGGTATGTTACTATACTGTGACACAACAGTACGAAACGACGAATAGACTTTAAACTTGGGCAATTGTTCGTGAACAACATATACATATTCCTAGCATTTTTATAATTTTATCTCATTTTGACATTGTCACTTTTGGCAGTAAACCGACGATATATCATCTCACTAATCTAAGGTTTGGGGCACCAAATACGTTTCCGCGAAACTTTAATTCTCTGAAACTTTGTAATGTCAATAAAGTTAAAGTGAATATTTTGACAATATATAATTGAGGGCACCGTCACCAATGGTTGTGCACAGGGTAAAATAATGTTTCTCATTCGATTAACCTCTTACCTTAGATGTCTGTAACTACCATAGAACGTCAAATTGGCAGTTTTATAAATAAGGCCCGGGCGAAGTCGCTGTTAGTGGCAGGGACAATCTTAAGACTGCTTTTCGCATGGACAGCTATAGCTACTTATCCTTCTGCAGAATTAGTTCAACTAGCCGCTTGGACATTCTAACACTTGATGACTGAAGTACCAATCTTGTGTACAAAGAGATTTTTCAATTAAAGTAAATATTATCAGTTACGAATAATACTCGCGAGCAAAGCCGCGGGGGACTGCTAGTTTGTTAATAAAACTCATTAATTGATGGAGTGGTAAATTTATATGTACACGACAGATAACAAAGTTCTATTTCTTATGCAAGACCACAGTGCACGGCGGTCGGCAGCCAATGAACATGTTTGTTTATAATTTGCTTTGTTTATCCTAAAACTCAACTAAGAGTGAACGGAGAATAGTAACATGCCAATCTGACCCACCCCCTGGCTAGCTCCTTGGTTTTATCTTAAGGTATCTGATATTCCGGCATATTGTCTTCACGCATCCTGATAAAGAATCTTTGACGCGATACCTTATACTTTAACAGCCGCCATACAAGCCGTTACGATTTCCGTTATGTCAGTTCAGTTGCTAAACTGGCTGCCATGCTTGCTACCATGGAATATGCTTTTTAGTCGATTTTATTGTTTATCTCTTCCGTTAAAATATTTCAAGTTTTAAGCGCGTAAACCCCCCCCCCCCTCCAAAAAAATTATACACATTTAAACGACGCTAAAATCCTGGTAGTTGCAAATACGGTTAATAGCTTGCCTTTCAAATTAGGTCACGCATCGCCACTGACTGAACAATCACATTTTTAGCACGATTTTCCTCCTTCCGACGCACTTCACGTTTCTTTTCTTCAATGTCTGCTTCCATGTATTCATGGTGAACACACTCAGCAACCTCATTTCCCGCAAACAGCATAAGTATCCTGAATTTCCAATTGTGATAGTTGGACCCATTTAATGGCTCCACCGTACAGCCCAACTTCGATTGCACAGCCATTTCTCTTCGCCTCTTTTAAACCAAACGAGATTCCCTCGTACCTTCTTGACTGTGTTTCTGCTAGAATGTTTCCATGAGGTCGTCTCCTTCTGGGCCCATAACTTGTTGACTTCGTGCGCTAGTGATAACTTTGAATTACACCTTCCTTATACATTGTTTATTCAACTTCACTTACATTTAACTTTCAATTCATATACATCCTAAATATACTACGATGTGCTTCGATACAATACAATTCATAATTAATACCATGCCTGTTGAGAAACATATATATATATATATATATATATATATATATATATATATATGGAACAGGATGTTCCCATAGATAATATCAATTACACAATGATGCACTTTTGGTGAAATATCTTAACAAACGTTCGTAGTGATATGAATGAGAATAACTTATTATTCCAAACTACATTGGAAAATGATGGAAATATTGGAGCCGATGATGAAGGAATGGTGTTATCCTGTTATTTACAGCAGAATGTAATTATTTATTTCGTACATGATAATTCTTCATTCTCTATTATATTCCCGATAACTTCTGCTAGTTCGGCCACCACAAAAAGTAATACACACACGCAGTAAAGTGTTTTCCTTCGCCCTTTAAGAGTACAACTCCCTCTGACCTGGGTCAACATTATTCCAACTCCACCAATTCCACGGAGACGCGAGAGACGCTGGGTCAAGCGCGAGTAAAACAAACCTACGATTTTTTCCTCCAGAGGGTGCGTTCAGTGCGTCGTATATGTAGAGCATTCTTTACACTCGGAGATTTCTGCCGCGGGAGTGTAACCGGAAGTTCGAAACTGAGAAAGATCTCGCACTAAGATTCCGGACTTCAGAATGTCAACTCAAGAATACCATTCTGCCATAGAGAAGATACAGGTTTCGAAGTTTAGTAAGTGAAATTCGGCAATTCGAAATAATCTCGTAACAACTCGAGAATCGACCCCCTGAGTAGGGTAAGCATTCAATGCTTAGGAGCCTGGCGAGGAAGTGATGTGGAATTAGCTGTCAGATAAGTAGGTACCGGTGAAGGGTTTGGAAAGTTTCGGAGGTGTTTGAGGAAAAGGTAATAGTTTGCCACTGGACGGTTGCCCAATTGCAAGTGAAATAATAATAATTATTATTATTGTTGTCAACAGCTGAATTTTGGTGAGTTGAAATCAAGTATGTTTTTAAATGCTGCACAAAATGTAGAAGTTAGACAAGTCAATAATATTATATCTGCACCATAGTGCAAGTAAACCACAAAGATTCCAAATCAATTAATTTTGTTGTAAATTTTCTCCTGAACATGTACACTCGGCCACACAAAAAATGTCGCCTCTCTACAGGCCAGAAATTTGCCTAAGTCCCACTTCGGGTATCTCCGGCAGCGTACAGAGGTACACATCGAAATCGCAACAACCCGACGAGCTCCTCACGACACTCTCGTACCGTTCTTGAGACACAGGTTCGAGTCCCGTCGATGAAATAGAAGGGTTTTTTTTTTTTTTTTTTTTTTTCAAAGAAACAACGTATTAAGAATGACAATATGTTCAAAATGAAATAAGTATATATCACGTATTTCATTCGTAATTATCAAAAACCTAAAATATAAAGTCAAGTTTATTCCTTTTATTACGTTATTAAAAGCCGAAGATAATTGTCGTAAGTTTGCGAATATACGATAAGATCATTACCAATTATGGATTGTTCACACTGGCATTTTAATCGTTTAGTAATAAAAGGAAACGAATGTCACCTGGGTCGATTGTCTTTTACAATATAATATTATGAAGCACAATGCATTTAAGATTCTGGGCAATGTAAGTTATTTCCGTTAAATACTTACACTAAACTTATAACGTACTACATGACATTACAATCGTCATAATAAGTAAATAATAAATTACCGATCATGTGTGTGTGTGTGTGTGTGTGTATATATATATATATACTTTCAATAAAAATCATGCATTTTGCATAATTTACTACAGCGTGTTGCGTTCATGTCCAAAAATCAATTATCGGTGCCGATGATTCAAGACAATTCTAAATAACTTTGTTATATTTTTATGTTATGTTCAAATATTCTTTATTTGCAGCATAGTAGTCTGAATCAAATACACATGATTATTCGTAATTTATAACATTATTCAAGATTAACACTACACCGTACGTGTTAGCTTTAAGTGGAATTATGATATAATTATTTGTGTAAATTGCGATTAGAACGTTAACATAAAAAGTTGATAAAGGTATACAATTGGAATGCAAATTTTAATAACTTAGGACCTCTTTGACAAATTAATTAAACATTATATGTTACATCGGTAACCTTGGGTGTTTCTTTCAATGTGACTTAATTAATCATTTAAACCAACTATTAAAACGTCCAACAACGCTTAACCGTAAGCCGGGAACCCCTTGACATGCAAAGCAGATATTTTAATACGCGACAAATTACTAGATAACTTGTGCCAATGCCAGATAAGTAAAGACATTTGTGATGTGTATACCTTTGTTATAAAACATACAAATGAATCACACTAAAATTTCTGTAAATACAAAGTTGATTAGATTACGTTAAAAAATAAAGAAGTTCAATGACACTTTAAACACACATGTTCATTGATAAAACGTCTTATTCACTTGCACTGATCAGAAGTTCCATAATTGCATCCTTACCTTTTGAAATATGGTTCGTCCAATTATATTAAACATATTAATTAAATGGATTGCACAGTTTCTAAATTATGCAAGTGAAGTATATTTAGAAAGACATTTCTTGGTTTGTTTAAGTAATGTAATATAAATTTAGTTTGTGGTGTGTTTTATGATAATAGTGCTTATGTTATATGCAACATTTCGTTTTAGGTGTGTGTATACACGCACGCACGCACGCGCGCACACACACACATACACACACACACACACACACACATATATATATATATAATATATATATATATAAACTTAACTTTAAACTGTTACTTTATATATAGAGTTAATATTAAATGAATTTTTATCCAAAAGCATCAGTAATAGTATACATTTTGTATAGATGACTAGCACATCCTGCAATATTTACATGTGTTACGTAAAATGTGTCACATTTTTAATAGTAGTGTTAGTCAACTAGCAAACATATTAGAAATAGACTTTACACATAATTATGTTGACATTTTGTTAGTGTATGTCCATACTACTTTGGTGTCCCTCTACAGCCTAACACTTCTCTTAGTGTCTTTATGAACCAAACATTATTAAACGACGAACTCGTACCTCTAAAGATAGGCCGCATGATCTACACTTATTGCTATCATCTATTTTGATCATTAAAAAAGTAGTACTCCATTGCAATGTCGTAGATACCCATAAAGGCACTAAGAAATTTGTTAGACTGTAGAGGGATGCCAAAGAAGTGTGCAGTGGCGGCTCGTGAGTTGTTTTCAGGTGGGGCTACAGATAGTCAGTCCTGTACTCTTTTGATGAACGCGCAGTATACCAATGGTAACGAAAGATGTACTCGCTACTGATTCGTTTACGACCACTCAGTAAAATGCGGCACCTACATACCAGCGTGTCAGTGGTTATAGCGTCAACTAGCTCTCAACCTGTCCAGGTTGGACTATCTGCAGCCTCACCTGGCAACAACCCACGAGCCGCCACTAGAAGTGTGGACATACACTGATAATATGCCAATATAATTATGTTTTAAGTATATTTACAATATGGTTGGCTGTTAACTAACACGAGAACTAAAATTATGGCATATTTTATGTAAAATATTGCAGGATGTGCTGGTCTGAATCTCGAAGTTGGAACGAATAATCAATATAACAGTACTTATTTTTATTTTATTTATTGAGAAAATGCAGTTGCTAAGTAAAGCCATGTAATAAGGAAAAAATAAATAAATTTGTACGCAACTGATATTTCCTCTCACATTAGGTGTGTTAACATACTATTTATTCAGCATGAGATATGAGATAGTTCAATACAATTTTTTGACTAGACACGCATCGATTTCAATGCTGCTAAATAACAAAATAAATAAATAAATAAAAAATAAAAAAACACTATGCAGTCCCACTGGAAGAAAATTTCACATTTGTTTCGAATAATATGCAATTGGGCCCTAAACAACCGCACACTTCTTTATCATAGTGACTGTAGTTATTACATAAATGAATCAGTGGAATAGATAGAGACTTCTCTTCCCTACCAATACTTATATTTTAATAACATGCAGAACAATATCCATAAACAATAGAAATCATCGAAACATAATGTAGCAATGTATTTTTAAAAAATATAATACTTGAATTTCTGTATTCGTGATATTTCTACATCAAAGTCGTTTTCTTTTCTTCCTGTTTGACTGTGAATGAGTCAGTAAACCCGTCCACCTAAATTATATTATCCACATTAGAACGTGCGGAAGAAACTTCACTTATTAATATCAGAATTGTTATTTTACATAGTTATCCGATACATCAGTTCTCTACATTGAGTAAACAGTAGCCGTCAGGACATATTGCAATCTTATTATTTGGTTTCAGTGCCATCATGTGATATCTTACAACTTATATCCAATTGTTGCATTCTTATAGCTACAGTTTTCATTAGTGTCGTGACCCAGCGTGTAAACTTCCCAGTGGAACCGAGTTTCAAATCCGACGTAAGAACTTGGTCTTACATATATTTACATTTAGGAACCGTTTTGTTTTCTTGGCCCTAAAAACATTTAACAAACAACATTTTTGAGTATATAGATGTATTCCTGAAAAGGACGGATTACGTACGAGGGTTTTTAGTATGGGGTCCAGTTACCATTTGACTCCATTACTGAAGTAAGGCGTCTTGGCATAGAGTCTACTATATTCTATCCATTCAATGGTTGTAGCTAATTCAGTCCAGTGAATGACAATAAAATGTTGGCACAGCATTAATTTCACTTGAAATATTGAAAAAATACAAGGTAACTGTGTAAGGGCACACTCACAATGTAGGGAATTAAGATATAATTAAATTACTTTAATTTATTTCGTTAACAATTATTATTTCCGCTGCAACCTTAGGGTGGCCAGAGTATAGACGTCTAAAATAGCCTTCACTCTTAGCAAGTTCTTACCAAGCGTTAAGAATTACGTCCCAAGGAGCATCTTACGAGTTGGGTGGGGTGTCTGGCCAGTTTTCTGTCATTGTGAGTTTTAACTCTGCCCAAACGTTCTCAGTTGAATTGAGACCTGGTGACCGAGGAGGCCAAGTAGTAATACAGTCTATATCTGACTGTATTGAAAACCAATCACGTTGGGAACAAACTTGTTGAACAATTATATCATTCATTATATATATATATATATATATATATTGGTCACCGTTAAGCCGTCCTGCGATTCTATGGAGTACCCCAGCTCCGTATGATGATATCCAGCCCCAACATGCCACAGAAACTCTTCCAGAGCGACGACAAGATCAAATATATCGCGCATCATGTCGCTTTCCTTAAGGCCTGTAGACTAACAAAGGCTCGTTATTAGCCGAGCTGAAAGTTGACTCGTCTGAGAAAATTACATCTCTCCAATCACGATCAGAATTTAACTCGGCAAATGCAAGCCTGCATATTTGATAGTCGTCAGACAGCGGTTTTTTTTTTTTACAGCAGCTCTACTGGAATGTAGACCAGCGAATTTTAATTTCCTTCGTATTGTTTGTGCGCTGCCGGGAAAATGGACCGTCCTTTTCAGTTGTAGTGCATTAAGAAATGTATTTCTTCGAGAGCAAGCAACCAAAACTGTGCCTTGCTCCCGATTAGAAACACGTTTTAACCCCGTACCTTGACGCCTACCAATTTGACCAGTCTCGTTATACTGTTTGATCCACCTCTGCACAGTCCGAGATGACACGCCGTAATGTGCACCGGCTTGACTAGCTGCAAAACCTCCCTCTTCTACTAGAGCAACAACACACTCACGTACTGACTGTGTGTTGTGCGCCATTACTCGAACTAAGAAGTGAAGTGCAGGACGCCTGTATTAGCAGCTTGTTATGCCAGTACGACAAAATATGATATAACTTGTCCGTTAATTTCGGTACATGCTATCTTCATTACCGAACAGTTTCCACTTTAAAAGTTTGTTCGCGTTTTTATATGCATTACGTAACTCGGTGTTAAATGCATACATGATATGTGGGGAAAACGAGTTAAAACATAAGGGCGCAAAGTAACACTGGATTGTTATTCACGTGCCATTTTTGGAACATGTGTAATGAACATGTATATTTTTATTTATTTGTAATACTGGCCATTAATCAACAATCCTGTTAGTAGGACCTAACATTCAGCAAGATCTATTCTCCATTGTGTTACGCTTTAGAGTACACAAGGTGAGCTTCACTGCGGACATCGATAAAATGTATCGGCAGGTGAAGATGACACCTAAGGATACCAACCTGCAATGAATTCTTTGGAGGGACTCGCCCATGGAACCCGTAAGTGAGTACTGCCTCACAACAGTAACATATGGCACAGCATCTGCACCATTTCTTGCAACAAAGTGTCTGGATCAAAATAAATTCCCAATGGCAGCTGAAATACTCAAACGAGACTTTTACGTTGGTGATTGCATGTCAGGTGCCGACACAGTTGAAGAGGCTCTTCAAATGCAAGATCAGTTAATAAGCCTACTCAAAACTGGTGGTTTTCAGCTACGTAAATTGTCTTCAAACCATCATGAACTCTTAGAGGCTATTCCCCAAGCCTGGCAAGAGATTAGGTTTCCACTCAGTTTGGACAGAAATGATGGTGTCAAAACACTCGGTCTATTATGGCATCCTACAACAGACCAGTTGCAGATTGACTGCTGTAATACAAGGTCGACTTCTTGTATACAGAAATCCACAAAGAGGAAGGTTTTAGCTGCAGTTTCGTCAATATTTTATCCACTAGGTTTAATTTGTCCCATTATAGCTTCTTGCAAAATAATTCTCCAGGAACTTTGGCAAGATAAGTTTGATTGGGACCAAGAACTGCCAACATATCTGCAGTACAAATGGAAAACACTATGTTCACAGTTACCACTAACTCAATACATACAAATCAACAGACTTGCAGTCGACAAGAATGCAAGTGAAGAAATTCAATTGCATGGCTTCGCTGATGCTTCAGAAAGGGCATACGGGGCTTATCTGTATCTGCGCTCTAGTAACCAAAATTGCATAACTGTAAGTTTGCTATGTTCGAAATCTAAGGTTGCACCTTTGAAAAAGGTATCACTTCCTAGACTTGAGCTTTGTGCAGCCCTCTTATTAGCAAGGTTGGTCAAACGAGCTTGTGATGCATTGAACATGTCATTCAATGAAATACATCTGTGGACAGATTCCATGATAGTACTGGCATGGATCTCCAATCCTCCTAACAAATGGAAGACCTTCGTTGGCAATAGTGTGGCTGAAATACAAGATCTAACTGCTGTCTCAATTTGGAAACATGTTTCGTCGATGAACAACCCAGCTGACATAATTTCGCGAGGTTCTAACCCAGAGAGCCTCCTAACAAATAACCTGTGGTGTAATGGTCCATTATGGCTACAACAGCATCCAGAAGCATGGCCAGTATCACTGACAGATATGCTGGCCGATATCCCTGACGTGAAGAGATCTGTCAACAGTTTTGTGACCATTACCTGTCATAATGAGGTTATTGAAAGATTCTCAACTCTGATGCGACTACAGCGAGTGCTAGGATTTTGTTTAAGATTCGCATGGAATTCGCGTTTTAGTTCCACAGAAAGAATACATAATGTGACACTGTGTGTTGTTTCAGACATTATCTCATTAATGCCTTGAAGAGGAATGTGGTTGTGCCTTTTTTTAAGCTTGAGCACTTGTACAACTGATTCAGTAATAAAGTTATTTTGTGAGCCTGGGTCTAAAAGGGCTCTGGAAGTGTGAAGAGCTCCTCTACTACCACGAATCTTGACTAGTGCTGTGGATAGAAGAACTTGTGTTTGCATGGTGGTCTTAAATGAACAATAACTGCCACTGACATTGCCTTGCTTACTGTCACCACAAGAGTTATTTTGAGTAGTGTTTGAGCTACTACTGCATGGTTGTTGTGAATGGGATTGAAGGTGCCTTTCTTTATAATGCAGCATTGTGGTGTGCTTGTGTCCACAGATTTTACAAGTGCCTGAATTGCAATGAAGGGCCTTATGTCCTTGTTGCTAGCAGTTGAAACACATTTCATGTTGCTTCACCAAGTCTACCTTGTTTTGATGACTTAATTGCTTGAAACCTTCACATTTATACAGAGGTTGAGAACTATTGCATGCGAGACAGTTATCTCTGCCTGTCACATAAGATGCTCTAAATTGCTTAGAATTCGATTTGTTGGTTTCATACCTGTGTTAAAGTGGTTTAGCCTTGTATTCAGGGCTGTTCAACATTAAACCCATCGCCTGACATCTTCTTTTAAGAAACTTGCTCAGGTCTGCAAGTCTAAGGAAATTCTTAACTGAAGTATCTACCCCCCATTCATGTCTAGTTGACCCATCAACTCTATCAAGCACACGCTGTTAAAGTAATATCTCATGAACTGGAAAGTCCAGCTGGAGTGCTTCGATGGCATTTAGGTTACTGAGTAACTGGTTGAACAGAGCTCGGAGATCAGTTGCTGAGTGTTAGTTTGCTTGTGGAAGAGTCAGTAACATTCTTGCATGGGCATTAGCTATGAGCCTAGGGTTGTTGTAGCGCTCATATCAGAGTCCATGCTGTTTGAAAGTTGCCTTCAGTTACTGGCAAGTTTTCCAACAGTCGGTGTGCCTCTCCTTCTACTGAGGATAGAAGGTAGTGAAATCTTTTAACATTGTCTAGTTCGTTATTATTGATAACTAAACTGTTGAAGATGTCATGAAAATGTTTGAATTCTGTAATTTTACCAGAGAAGCTTGGGAGATTTATCGTGGGTAGTTTTACTCTGCGTTTAGCATTTGTCGAAGAATCAGTGTCAGAATGTTTTAAGGAAGTGTCCAAAAATGACATAAACCTTGCTCTTGTCGATGCATAAGTGTCCTCGAAGGCTTCCCTGTCTGTGGAATGATCGACATCTACACCGTCGTCTTCTAATTGGACCTGGGCTTCATTATATTGATTATATTTTTTGCAGTAATAGTTCCATTTTTACTCTAATGAGTTGTATGTCCGTGTTAGAACTGCAAGTTTGTGCAAACTCGGCCAGTCTCGTAAGCGCAGCTTTGGCTCTGCCCCTTCGCCTGACCACCTTATTCTTAGCATCTGACTCCATGCTGCCGAAAGGAGGAAGGAATAGCAAAGGAAAGAAAGTCTTGACTTACCCCATGGCGTCTGCTGCACACATGTGGGACTTCCTGCAGGCTGCGACGTCGGTGAAAATGATGAACTTGAAGTGTATCGTGCTGTGTAGGTCACACCATGTTCCTATGAGCACACGGCCCACCCGTTACTGTCCGGCATTCTAGATACCACTGCGCGTCGCGTCACGTCGCGTACCACTGCGCGATGTAACCGCGTCGTGCGAAACGAAACGAGGCCTGGAGTGCATCGTGCAGTGGAGGTCACAACATGTTCCTATTAGCACACGGCCCGCTTGTTACGGCTTTCCAGGTACCCGTGGTCTTCATCAAGGAAGACAACAGCCCTCCACTGACCTGGAAGATGGGTATTATTGAACAATGCTATCAGGGTAGTGATGGCCTTGTCAGAACTGTAACTGTACGTACATCATCAGGAATCCTGAAACGTATTGTGAACAAGCTGTGTCCATTACCTGTTAGCACCAACGAACTTGACGAACATATATAATATGTAGGAGACTCATGTTTTCAATGTAGTTTGTTTGTAACATATTTAAGAGTATCTGTTGTACGTATTGAAAAAGGAGTTACCTCTAAAGTCAGGGTTGTGAAGGGGCTCGAGGGTTAGTTGCCAGAGAGCAGAGAAGACGAACAGATATCGAAAGCTTGTGACTACTGTACAGTGATGTGTAAGTGTGTCGAAATATATAATGAAACAGAAATCCGGCAGAACTAGTTATTTTACAGTCTATTTAGATATGCTCTAACCATCACAAGGTTAAACATAAATTATGAAAGATTGTTTCGGTTGTCAGAACAGACAATGGATGGCGAAAAATGGAATTTACCGAACATTAATACACTATTCTACAATTATATTGTATATTCGTTAGCTTTTGGCTTATGTACATTATTAAAATATTTATTTAATTAAACTGTAAATCATGAAAGTAAATTACAATACAACATTTAATATGCGTACAATTTTTTTTCCAATAATACACATTTAAAAATTGGCTACATAATGAATTCCTACACACACACACACACACACACACACAGACACACACAGGCACACACGCGCACACTCAGGCACACACGCGCGCACACACGCGCACACACACGCACGCGCACGCACACACGCGCACGCGCAAACTCACACGCACACACACGCACACGCGTTTACACACATACGCACGCACGCGCACGCGCACACGCTTGCACGCACACACGCACGCACACACGCGCGCACGCACACACACTCACCAACATACGCGCGCACGCACACACTCACACACACACGCACACACTCGCACACACATATTTTGTTACTGACAATCATTTAGCATACAGCTTTTATGTATTTACCGTAGACTTCAAGAAATAATCAAATGAAAATTGTATGTTGGACGCTGAGACACTAATAAGATAACGTCTTTACATGAGCCTAGTTTCTCACACAAGTATCCAATCAGATGTAAAGGCGTGTTGAATAACGCTACACCAGAGTTGCACACTTGTTTGAGTATGATAGTTTCGATAAAATGTTGCGTTGATTAAATGCATTTAAAAAAATACTATTTATTTAGCTATTATGTAAAATCGCAGATT
>PNEQ01033884.1:0-16512 GCA_003012365.1 Medauroidea extradentata | reverse complement strand
CAACTTGACATCAGCGGCAGTTAACGTTTCTGGTTACGACGCAGTATTTTTCCCGAGTGGAAATTTCCATGGACATACTTTCGCCTAGTGCATAACTATAGTTTAATGGAGGTTACCTGGTAGTTGTGTGCGATGGCATGGATTCCCATGATGTATTGTGAACAGACTTGAAATGTTACGTTAAACTTTAATAACTCCGAAACGCACCTTCACAAATTCCGACGTCCGTCCTGGTTCCCTGCCAGTAGAAAATAGACGCGTGTGCTGTTGGAGTGAGCTGTGACGTCGGTAGAGAGGGGAAATGGCGAGGCAGCAGAGGGAGGGAACATTGTGGTGATCCTTCAGAATTTGGAAGAAGCTTCTGGTCGCTTAAGCACCAATCACTGATGCGCCACGTGTTTTGTTCAACAGACTTTCGTTCAAACCAAGATCCCACCACCATTTTGAGAAAGTAGGGGAATGAGAGTTTCAACTATAAATGACCGGATTTTTGCTGGGTTCGGCAGACAGGCTTGGGGATTAACGCTGATTAAGTTAAGTATTGAGTTGTAGCCATAGTATGGCTATCAGGTTAGGCTTAGCTGTTGGCGTATTTAATATTATATTTATTATGCCCTGAGTAAAAATTGCGTAGGTACCTTTCTAGTTCTATGCCATGTTGTTGGCCATAAGAGGTTACGTTCCGAAAGAAACTGTGGCGTATGTAAGATATTTTGAAATGTAACTTTGGTAATAATTTTCTTACAGATTTATGTTCGGATTTCTTAGGGAGGCTAAATGTTTGCGTCCATGAGCTTGGTTATGGTTTTATGGAACCTTGGAAAATTCAGTTTTTGTATCTTCGGTATCTGGAAGGTTATATTTATAATGTACCTGAATATAATATCAAATATTTATTGTGAAAATTAGAATTCAGTACGAATTGGTTATAATTTATTTTTCTTGGAGACTAGATTCATAAATGTCTTTAATGCTTGTTTGGCTTGTGAGTTTCTAAAAATTCTTGATATTAGAATTGTTACCTGATAAAGGTTACGTGGTTGCATCACGATGCCAAATGTAGGCATAGTATACGTTTCTTGTGTGATTTTCATATATTTTTGTATCTTCAGTAGGGGTCAGAAAATTTACGTGGTTGCGTAACGATGCCAAATGTAGGCATAGTATATGTTTAATATATATATATATATATATATATATATATATATATATATATATAAAGATTGAAAATCGAGGGTCGTGGTTTTGTATTCGAGACCTGTGTGATTTTCATATATTTTTGTATCTTCAGTATCTGGAAGGTTATATTTATATTGTACCTGAATATCAAATATTTATTGTGAGCTGAGTTGCCTTAATTGTGTCGGAAATACCCGAACACTTGTCGGAAATTGCCGAATGTGTTTATATGGATGATTTCATTTGGAAACTTTGTTACAACGTTCTTGAGGGGAAACAGGGAATGATTGCATCACACTATCTAGGATGGGGGGGGGGGGAAATATACAGCTAGGGGGCTAGGTACCCCTGGGTAACTTTGGAGCTAAACAAGAAAGAAAGAATAAGGGAAGATAATAAAGCAAATATAATTTACATTATTTTATCGTTGTAAATGCAAATGTTTATCTACACACAATTGTTTAATTAATTTCTCGTCTGTATATTTTTTGCTAACCTGAAAGTACCAAACCTTTAACAGAACTTCATACACCGCAAAAAAATGTTTTGTACTTTTACAAAGAAAATCTTTGGAAACCCAGTTGCCAAAGAAATCCTTTGTAAAACTACAATAGTTGTCCTTGTAACAAAATACGAAGTATGTGTTTGTAAAATTACAAGGAATAACCTTGTAGTTGTACTTTCAATAAGGAAAAAAATTAAATTTAAATGCTCACTGTACTTCATAAATAACACTGAACTTATTTATCAAATAACTTTAGAATAAAAGACGCTTACATGCAATTATTTTGAAATTTAAAAAAATTTGGAAGTGGTAAGCTTCGAACCATTCTCCCCGCTCGCAGAACCTACGCATCTTACCTCTAGACCACAGTGACTTCTATACCATTCGTGTATGTATCAATAAAAGTGAATGGACCGATTGTTTTGACAAGCGGAAATGTATTTGGAAGTCTGTACCATCATTCTCATTAAAATAATGATTTATTTCTCTAATCCGACGAGGCAGATACACAGGAATAAAGTCTTCATCGTCTGTATTGTCTACAAGTACCAAATTATACAGTGTTCGCGCCATTTTATTATGAACTTAAGCGAGATTAGTGACGTTACCCGGCCAAAATCGAGCAGTTAAATTTAATCTCGCTTAAGACGAGAAAACCGAGTTTAACTGCTTGGTGAAACCCAAAACATGTATAATCGAGATTAAGTACCGAGTAATCTAGATTAAATCGCTTAAACTTGGTTGGTGAAACCGGACCTAACTGGCACAAAATGATCTCAGGATCATCTCGGAACTATCTCACGACTATGAATAAGGCCCTAAGACTTTACGTAATGTCATTTACATACTTGACTGCTTTACATGCGATTGGTCAGCCTGCCGTGAAAATTTAAATTATTGGCCAAAAGAGTTCTCCGTTGCAAGCCACGACACTGTATGACATAACGGAAGACGTCGAGGAAACGAACAGCAGCTTGCAGTCTAGCCTGATGTCAAAAATAACGCGAATATTTCTGGTCTCTATTAATAAATGCGATGAAGTATTTGGGAAAAGTTGTTGGTTAACTCTTCCAATTTTTGTTTTCTTTCAATTACAGGGTGCCACGGAGTGCTGAACTACGACAGTCACATGCTCAGGTCAATCAACTTCTGTTTTAACCTTTTTTTTATTTCCGCTTATTTGATTTTGGTTTGCTTGTTTTATAGATTCGGCGCTAGCTATCTTCAGCTACTGAGCATTTATTACTGGAAGTCTGTTTAACTTATATCATCAGTCAAGATATTCTGACAACATCCCAGTCTTGTCTGAGAGAATCATTGTCATTTTGAATTGAATAACATTCAGAGTACCTGCAGACTGAATACCTGATCACGTGACATGATTTAAGACTTCCTTCAAGTAATAAATGTAGTACACTCCCTTGTGTTTTTTTAATTTAAATCTAATCAGAATATTGGTTTAAGGAGGTTTTTTTATGTAGGTCATTGAGCAGAATGTTTACAAAAATTAATTTGGTCCATATATTTAACTTTTAAATCTTTCCGCACTAAGCGGCAAAAATACCAAAAAAGGACCAAATTTACTCCGCTTTACGGTTCCGAAGTGTTGGTGAAGTTACAACGGCTATGAAGTAAAGTGTAAGTAATTTAAACTGTTTATTGCGACAGTTGAAATTACAAATTAATTTAGACGGAAAGAGTTGAGTAAGAACAGGCACGACATGAGTACAGTGGGAAACAAATTATTTTCTTGGTTACAAATTATAAAGTGATTAATTGAATGATGGATCATAGAGCGTTGTTTAAGCACAGCAGTGTTAGTATTGTGTCCAAGACTCCACGCCTTGGTCGCGGCGGCTATGTATTTATATTCGAAACATTCACGGCGTGGCACGTAGTTGGAAGTGTTTTGTGATGACGAGGCTTCACTCGCGTTCATGTTGAAATTCTCACACGGCCCTGGTAATTCTGCACACTGAGGTGTCGCAGTTCGCACAGCCCTGCAGCGTGTTTAGAATCCGCACTCTACAAGAAGCTGCTAGAAGAGTGTTGGCGGCGTGTTGACAACAACAGAACACGTCATGCGATTTACGAGAGCTTAGTCCACGACATCATGTATATTAAAACATCGTTGTCTTGTATAATGAATGCATCCCACAGGTAAGGAGGTACGAGAGACTCGCGGAGTTATTCTGGGTCAGGTTGAACGTATAGGTATAGGTATAGGTAATTCACCTTCACTTCTATGATTGGACGACAGCTGTTTCCACACTCCAAGTTAGAAATAAATAAGGAAAATAATAGAAGGAGCTATTACGTGCTATCCGCTTATTAGATGCCAACCCTATTGTGGCCATTGCTTGATATAGGACTGAGAAGTATAGACTTTTGCCAGGTGAAACTGTGAGTCTACGCACTTCCACATAGGTAATAAGTAGGGACCATGGGCGTCACCAGGATTTAGTCCAAGATGTGGCATAGGAATGAGTATATTATGTTTTACAAAACAACTGTAATTACCTTCTTTACACTTATAAAAACCACACTTTAAATATTTCAGTAAATACAACTTCTCAAACCAATATATGCAAGTAGTAGGATAATGGCGAAGCTGGCGCACTGGCTCCTGGCTGAGGGCAAGGCCGCCATCTTGAATTACGTCACAGTGGTCATTTTGTCATGCCATATGGCATGAGTCATGTCATGTTTCTTACGATATGATGTATGTTATGTGTCATATGTTATGTGTCATATGTTAAGTCATATGTTATGTCAAGTCATATTCTATGTTTTATGCCATATGTTATGTCATGTGTCGTATGTTATGTCATGTATCGTTTCATGTAATCGTGTCATGCCATCCATCTTGTGTCCTCCATCTTGTTTTCATCAGTCACTTGTTGAGTGGGAATTTTTTTCCCTCAGAAGGGAATTTTTTCCCTCAAAATTTACCTTAGGCATTGTCTGCTGGGGAGGTTATGTTTATTTATACAGGTGGCTACTAGGCAGCACTGGTTTGTTTACGTCATTGGTTGGTAGGCAGCGCTGGTGTCGCACTTTGTTTCCATCATTGGCTGCTAGGTGACGGTGCAGTCGGCATCCATCCTGTTTGTTCCTGTATGGGTGCCTCCATGTTTGTTCCAATGTTTACATCGTTGTCTGCTAGAGTGTTCAAGTGTCGCTGTTGCTGTTAAAGTTGAATTCGTGTGTGTTTGTATATGAGAAAATGGTCCTTATGATTTTATTTATTTTAGTAAGTTATAAACTTTTTGTATGCCGGGTGTTGGTTTCGAACTTGCAACCTTTGTGTTACCAGAAATTTGCCCTAGCCCACTCAGCTAAGAGTGCATTGACAACAGGGCAAGTTTAAATAGTGTATGTAGAAAAATAACTTTTGTAGTAGGTAAATGTTCACATTTAATTTACGTTCCTAAAATTTTAGCATACCTATGTCTTATTGACTTTATATATACTAAATATTAAATAGTACTAACTATTTATGTCCCACGAAACCTCAAATCGGGCAATTGAATAATTTTTATATGATTCTAAAATCCCCAAATAAATGCACGCACGAAACCCCAAAGCGGGCAATTGAATCATTTTTATATGATTAAAAAATCCGCAGAGAAATTCTGTTCACCGTCACATATCTGATTTTATTTAGAGGCATGCCTTGTAGACTGTGACTTGAGGAAATATCAAAACATCTTGTATTTTGTATACATTCCCCTTCACTCCTTATGTAGTGGTTACTCATCCTATTTGTGCAAGTAACTTTTAAATACTAAGCGGTAATAACATATTCTAAGCATATCATTGCGTATTGCGCGGAAAGAAGGGGAAAGTACCTCTTTTGTTAATTCACACCGATAAACAGTTTTCGAAAAAATGCGAATCAAAATACGAAGGCGCAGTGTAATCCCGCAGAGGTAGGCAATACAACGGCTTTCTGAGGCATGCTAAATGCATCATTGAATGTTTAAATTGAGTACAGTAGTGCGAGGAACATCTGAGCGCACCACACTCTCTACCACATGCACTCTATGGGTAACCAAGTGCGCTACAGAGTCAACATGTGGGCTGGCATTGTTAACAATCGTTTGTAGGCACTTTACTTGCTACCTGACCGCGTCAATGGAGTCCATTACTTAACATTCCTGCAGGATGTATTGCCGCAATTACTGGAGGAAGTACCACTGGCAATTCATCGTACAATGTGGTTTCAGCACAATGGGGCACCACCACATTTTTTCTGCTGCCGTATGCCGCCATCTTAACACTTTAATTGCAGGTTGCTGGATAGGCTCGATATCCAGACCGCCTTTGGACTTTTTATAAGGGTCATGTCAACTCTCTGATTTACGAGGTGCCTGTGACTATCCAGGAAGATCTCGTTGCATGCGTGATACCCGCATTTGATTGTGTACGTGCCATACCAAACATTTATACACGAGTCCAGGCCAATCTGATCCACCATTGCCAGCTGTGTGTTGAAGTGGGGTACTGCAATTCGAACTCTTATTTAAATACATATTGATGTTAATAAATACTACGTGCAAATGCATTGCTCCTATTTGTGCTCTGTTACTTGTTCTGTGCACATGATCTCTCTTAATCTAACTATTTAGGCAATGGTTAGTGTCGGTAGTTACTGCTAGCCAGCATGTTTTCTGAAGATTCATTTCATTACTCTTGCATTCCGCCACTGCTCTATTTCCACCTCATTTAAACATCATTAGCTCTCAAGAAATTTATTTTATGAGGCTTATGTAGCGAATAATTTCCCACGAGTGAGGCGCGAAAACCAGTGGTTGATTAGGCCGACTTTGCTACACGTTACGTACAATTGGCTCCCAGTATTTTTCTAGTGTTAAATTTTCTGTGGCTTTTTGAGTCGTTACTATACAATTTTATTTGTAGGTCGACTTGACGGGAATGTGAGCGTCCTAACCACTAATAATTTTCTGCCATCTCGCTGGAACCACAGACTACTTTTTTGTTACATGCAGCACATGCTGGTAAAATGTTTATGTTTCTGTGTGAAGTTTATAGAAAAACGCATATTGAAGTCAAAGTATTGTATGAAAGAAGGTATGTGCAGCAAGTGCTACAAATGAACCTGACTTAATTATAATATGAATATGCAATCGAGTTCTGTATTGTCTCCAAATATTCTGCGTCGCAGTCGCCACCATATATGTAATATGTAAAATTTTACAGTATTTGAATTAAGAAATGTGTGCCGTGTTTTGCACTAAAATACAGTGTTTAAGTGTGACAAAACAAAACCTTGATAATAAAATATTCGCAAATTATTATTATTTCAATAGGAGGCATTATATTAACTCTGACTTTTGCCCTTTAAACTAAGTCCTAGCTGTCGACTTGGCACAAACTGTCTTTTATTTACACATAGCACATGCTGGTAAAATGGTGACAATACTGTTTTCCTCTGCAGTCTACCAGCAACAATATAAACTGCTTTTTTCTTGCTCATACGTCATTCAGTTTGCTGGGAACTGTAAACGTGGACTATTTTCATCCAGCAATTCATTACATCATTGTGACACCAGGCTTAAGAAGGGATTGTATTGTTACTGGTCACATGGTATATTGCGAAGCTTTACAGAACATATGGCATAACAAACATATGACTCAACATATGGTGTAACATATGACTTAACATATGACAACATATGGCACATGACATAACATATGACATGATACGTGGCACATGACATAACATAATGTATGGCATAACATATGACAGCATATGACAAGACATGACATAACATGACATAAGCCTACGTCATAACATATGACACATGCCATATAACATGCAATGCCATGCAATAAAAATGGCCGCCATGTATATAAGTAAAAATAAACATTAAATGTACTCAAAATATGTATACAAGACCTTATAAGTGTATAATAAGGAAATGTAATGCGGAAGGTTGTTCTTTTATGTTAAGGGTACGGTCTACCACAATTTTCATCACCGTGCTTTTATTTTTATGTTTGTACCAATTATTTTTTATTGTTTTAGACATAAAATGTAACTAAATATTTATCTTATATAATGTTTTTATCTCGCATAGCTTTTGCATAATGGCTCGTTAAAGTAAAAAAAATTGCATGTTTTCATTTTAAGGACGACACCTACCAAACTGAAAATATTCACAGTGAATAACGATATTGTAGAATACAAATTCAGCTATGTTAAACGGAAAAAAAAACTTGTATTTTAAAAAAATACATCGAAATTTTCAAAATGTTATTTTTAATTTTAGCATTTTTATTTGAATACAAAACATATTATTCTTTGTTTTTATGTACGTGACATTGTAGCCTGAGACGTCTTCATCCATTGTGAATTTTTTCAGTTTGGTATGTCAGTTGGTTTAGTCCTTAAAACGGAAACATACAAATTTTTACTTAAACAAACCATTACGCGAAAACTATGCGAGATAAAGAAATGTCATAAGAGGCAAATTTAATTACATTTTGTATGTAAAATGAGAAAAAAATATCTGGTACAAATAAAAAATAAAAGCATGGCTTTACCTTGGCCTTAACATTTCATCTTTACCATAGTAAAAATGAAAATTCACATTTGTGAGATCAAAAATGCGAAGCATAAAAATATTTAAATGTTATACTGTTATTTATTACTAGAGCCAAGAGTACAAGGGAAGATTTTCGTACAGTTTTGTTTCAATGCCTTACGTGCACATCGGCAGCGATGCTTCATGGTTATTGGCAGCGTGTCTTTGTTCAGACACGTCTCTCATTTAACTGCAGCAATCAAAATAAGGTAATTGTGAGATCACACGTGCATGATTGCCAGTAGAAGCCCAAGACAAGTCAGAACCAATCACTGATCATGAAGCAGAGCTGCAGATATGCATAATAAGACATTGAAACCATCGGGCAAGAATATTTTCGTAACAAACTTGCAGCTCTGTTTACAAATGTTATTACTTTAATTTGGATGCTACACTCTAAAAAAATTTTATAAAATTTACAAAGATTTTCTTTGCACTTTTACAAATCCTCATAAAAGTACAAAGATTTCCTTTGTAAAATCATTAGTTTATGAAGTTACAAAGGTAAACTTTGTAATACTACAAAGGAATTCTTTGTACATATGTATGCAACAGTTCCTGCACTGTAAATTTCTTTTGAAAAGTATGACAAGGATCTTCTTTATAGTTGTACAAACTTTTGTAAATGTAGAAAAACTTTCCTTGTAAAATTATTAGTTTATAATGTTCAAAGGGGTTTTGTTTGCAAAAAAACTTAGAAAAAGTGTGTAGTCTATCAAAGTCATAGGTTCGCCGGAAATTATTTATGCAAAGATCACAACCTCGGGAAAGCATTTTTCTGGAATAAAGCGAATGTTTATATTAATTACGTGCTTTAAAAGAATTATTTCTGAACTGTGTATTGAATGTATACAAATAAATAAAGACTAAGCAGTATAGAAGTCACAGTTGTCTAGGGATAAGATGCATGTAAGCTAAGCGTGGGGAGAGTGGTTCGCAACTTAGCGCCTCAAAATTTTTTATTTTCAAAATAATTACATGTGCATTTCCTTTATTCAAAAGTTATTTGATAAATAAGTTCAGTGTTAATTATGAAGTACAATAAGCATGTAAGTATATTTTTTCTTACTGAAAGTACAGCCACAAGGCTATTTCTTGTAATTTCACAAACATAGACTTTGTATTTTATTACAAGGATTATGTTAAGGCCATGCTCTCGCCTAAAGGAGAGCAGACATCAAAATCTCTCTGGCAGTTTTATTTCAAATCGTCTTATCCAAGTTGGCTGATTTTTTTCAAGGCAATAAATAGTAAACAGTAAATTATGTAATAAACAAAATTTTAGTTAGTTGACTTTTTAGTCGAGACCGTGTAATTTCTTGCTTTGAAGAAATTCGTTGTCACGGAAAAAAAATCATTAGAAACCAAACTGCCTGACAGATTTTTTATATCAGCTCTCGTTTAAACTTGAAAAAAATAATTATTGCAAAAACAGTAAACATTAAATAGTATGGCCGTAAGAGGGCGTAGTAGATAAAATAAGCGCTGAATTCTACAAATGAGATCTACACATTTTTTTGAAAGTCAATATAGAAAAACTACAAAACAACAATAATTTATAATAATATTATTTGCCAACTTTATAAGCAAACATTTACCCAGAATTATGCATTTGTTAAGCGCGATATCTTGCGCCGTAATTAAATGTACAAGACTTCAGCGTCAGAGATTGTTCTTCAGATATATCGAGAAAAATAGTTGGTACCTACAGCCGAATAGGGCGAGTTCTTCAGTATTATATCACTGCCCCGCCTCGCTCGGTTAACGTGAATAAAGAATTCGAGTGATTGTTTTTCAGGGCGAATTTAGGACTTATTAGGCCGGGGGAGCTGGGTTAACATTTTACAATTTTTGGATCAATACCCCGTAACATTGCGACCATCTTTGCAGTTTTCAAATATGAATCAGAAAAAAGATTATAAAAACCTAGTTTCAATGCAAATTTGTACCAGAACCCTTAGGGTTGGGAGAATGTTCCCTTAATTTTAACTATTTTTCGTTTGAAAGTGGGAATTTGGATTGTGGTCGTGTTGGGAAATTGGAAGGGGGCGCACGTAGGCCTACCCCTTTACCTTCCCCACCTTAAATGCACCTGCTTCTTTCTGATACAAAATAAAGTACGATTAGGCTAGTAGCACAGATTACAAAAAAAAAAATCAGTAGTAATTTTGTTAATGAACTAAACATCTACGGCGTTGTGATTTTCATGTAGACCTATCTTAGCAAACACAGCCAAGGTGTGTGGCCTATACAAGTTTAATATTAAATGTCTAGGCCTATGCGGGTACTCTACACCTTCTTTAGCAAACACTACGTCATAAAATAACACACAGAAATAACTGTTTTGTGGTGGCTACAAAACCTTTTTGGTAATATGGACCTCACGAAATAATTTTGTAGCGGTTACAAAATTTTTGTGTAGCCACTGCAATACTTTATTGGAGATAGCAAAAAATTGTTGTGATCATCACAAAAACATTTGGTAAGGTCCATAATGACAAAATATTTTGTAGTGACGAGTAAGTATTTTTTTCAGTGCAGGGTCGCCACTGAATGTCTTATCGATGAGAGTTATAAGCTAAGGAAACTCCACGCCCAGTTCAGAGACTTGCGCCTAGGGGCTAGGTTGAGGCGTGGTACGCGTGCTGTGTCGTCTTTATAGCTTCCGCACTTGTGGGTCTTGTTGTAGCGTGTCACACGTATTGTTTTGTACGCGAAACACTTAACTTATTCACATTACGTTTATCTACGAAAATAATAGACCTGCACACATGAAACTAAGTTTCTATCATTTTAAAAATAAAGCACGCTTGTAAGAAATAGGCTACAATTTTACGGGCTTCATCTCAAAATGGTTAAAAAATAGTTTTTTTAGACTGCTGTAACTCCGAAAACACCACTTGAATTCGTAATTGGCAAAATGTGATGTATGTGTTGGCTTTACTGTAGACTACCCAAAAATAAAATTTTAGGGTCACCACTTGAAGTCCGATAGGAAAATGACAACAACGATCACGTTACGGGCCGCGGTGGCCGAATGGTCAGACCATTCGCCTCCTACCCAGGCGACAAAGGTTATATTCCCTACGGGGTCGGTCCTCGGATTTTCGCATGTGGGAATCATGCCGGACGATGCCGCTGGTCGGCGGGTTTTCTCGGGAATCTCCCGTTTCCTCCAGCGCTGCTCCATACTCACCTCATATCACCCCTCACCAGTGCTAAAGACCAAACGTACACACTCATGTAAACGTAGCATGCTATAGTTCGGCGCACTGTGAATAGAGGCGGTATGTTTCCCGTCGAGCGTGGCACTCTGGCTCTTATTGCTCCGCTGTTCCCACGTTTCGAACGTGGAATTTGGAAACCTGTGCATTCTCCTCTTACGTTGCTCGAGTCCTAGTTTGTGCCTGAAAGAAAGCGCAAATTATCCGGAGCTCGATCTATAGAAAAAAAATATAGGCTACTTACGAGGGCGTTATGGTACATAATTCAACGCTAAAAGCATTAATCTATAGAACTGTAAGTTACTTGAAGCAAATTTGCGAAAATTAAACAATAACAATCCTTGACAATAGTTTTAGCCAACGTTTTAAACAAAATTTTTTTCAGTATTACGAACTTCTGAGGCACAATCTCTGACGCCGGAACCTCGTGCATTTAACTGCGGCGCAAGAGATCACGCATAACGAATTAGTAATTCTGGATAAATATTTACTCATAAAGTTGGCAAATACCATTACCTAGGATTGCCATTGAGTATTTTATCCATATTGGCTTCGAAAAAAGTCTAGAAATCAATTGATGATTTCAGCGTTTATTTATCTACCACACACTCTTAACATTAAAAAAACAATTAATTTTCTACAGTCTATTAAAAAATAAGTTGTCAAATAAAAGAATATACAAACGGTGACGCACTCCAGAAAAAAATAATTAAGACTTAAATTAAAAATTAAAAAAAAAAAAAACCCCCGACTCACTGCACTAAAATTCAATTCGATCAAACCGGTAGAATTGCTGACATAAAAAAAAAATGCAATAGAAAAGGGCTGATGATCTTTAAGCGACTGAACAGATTTCCTTGAATCATAGCTAAGAACAATCTCGATCAAGTCAGCTTTCAAACAAAAATACCGCATCAAGATCGGTCCAATCGTTTAGGAGCTACGATGCCACAGGCAGACACACAGATACGCACATAGACACAGCAAACTTATAACACCCTTCTCTTTGCGTTTGGGGTTAAAAAAACACAGCAAAGCCCATCAACTACAGTAAAAAACTTAATACAGCAAATAATTATTGGTAAATGTTACAACAGAAATTTGCTTGAAAATTATTTTGTACACCGTATCTGCAGCTGTACTTCGTGTTATGTCATTAGATGTAGGCCTACATCTCAGCCTAGCCCTTGGGGTTCCACCACCCGCAATACAGACGTGTGGTGCCTAAGTAACTGTATTCTGATTGGCACATTCAAACGAGAGAGAAGTTTCTGCGTAAATAGGCCTACAAGCTACCATTGGCTTAGTCAGGAGGGATAAAGGGGAGGGGATATTCTCCCACCCGACTTAACCGTCACACTTTCCACTCCAGTACTGAGATTGTGAAGTATAACTACAATAATGTGAAGCATACTGAGTATTCTGTGTGCTGTGTGTAAGCATGTGTATACAGTAGGTCTACACTGTAAAATATATCCCTCATCATCACTCCCTCCCCTCCTAGCCTTGGAAAAAAAAAATAAAATCCTTGCAATGTCCCTGCAAACTACAGATGCTCGCGCAAGACTGGCGCAGAAATACTCTCGTGAAAATGTCCGCTGCATATCTTTAGAGAACGGCGTATGATATAAAAGTGTTAAATGTGTTGTTAATGCAGGCAAATGTATAATTGCGCGCTACGTGACTCGCCAATTTGGCGACACTGGAGGAGTACGGGCGCGGTACAGACATGTGTCGGCTGGGAGGGGAACATACTCAAGGTCATGCAGGCGTGCCAATCACATGCTATTGGCTTGTTGCAGGCGCGCTTGTTTCCCGAGGGGCGTTCTCTTAGTGCGCGCCGGCCAACCGCTCTCCGCGACGTCTAACCTCGCTTCCCCCACCACACCTCACTGGTGCAGTAAGTGGGAGTGGGAGTGCATTGGCGCGTTCCGTTACTGCACTGCGCGCTATTCCAGCGTGCATAATTAGAGACAGCAAATTTCGCGAAAAGATATTTGCACCACTAAGGTTTCAGTGCCTTACGTGCGCACCTGCATATCTCTGCTTCATGGCCAGTGATTGGATGTTTAAACTCCCAGCGTGTGGAGGTTAAACCCGCAAATCACAGACGTGACTTGTCGCAGTTATCCGTGTACTGATTGGCACAGTCAAATGAATAACGACTCTGCACAAAAACACTCTGCCAATAATCATGAAGTTGAGCTGCAGGTGTGCACGTAAGACAGTGAAACAAAGTGGGGCAAAAATCTTTTCACCAAAAATTCCAGTCTTTAGTCGTAATAAATTGCTTTTATTTGCCGTAGTTAAGGTCATTTTTACCCCTCCCCCCTACGCAAAAAGAGGGGTGTTATAAGTTTGACATGTCTGTGGAATCGTAGCTACTAAACAAATGAACCAATTTAGATTTTTTTTTGTTTGAAAGTAGACTTGGCCGAGAGTGATCTTAGCTGTGATTCAAGAATCTGTTCAGCAGTTTAAACATCGTCAGCCCTTTTATAGTTTTTGTTGGGAATGTGAGCATTTCTACCGGTCTGATCGATTTGAAGTTTAGTATCCTGTCAGTCAGGTTTTTTTTATTTTTTTATTTTTAATTTAGGTCTTAACTTGTCTAATTAAGGCCGTTCCGCTCATTAGAAGGTTTTATGATTCAAGAATTAGATCGCTCTTAACGATCAAGGAAAAAGTAATACAAAAACGATGATATAGAGGAAAATAACTGAATTAGAAATATTAATGAACATGTGAATACTCAAAGTGAATCAAATGTATTATTAAACAGATGAATACGCACTAGTGTAGGTATAAATACCTAATAATTAAACAATTTATGCCTTCTCTTACACTGCATCTTCAACAGTGGCGAAGCGTGAAGTGTTCTAGGGCAAGCGGCGATTAGCAGTGACTGTACAGAACTCTCAGTTGCATGCGGAACTATTTGACTGGTAGAGACAGGTACACTTCTCAGCCAGTAGCACATAAGAGACGAGGAACTAGTTCTCAGTAATACACCTAGGTCTCAGCAACACAACTGTCACCTGCTCAAAGTGTATAGTCGGATCTCATACTGCTTGCCTTGGAACACTTCCACGCTTCGCCACTGATTTCTTCAACAACCATAATTAATATTGCAATATTGTTGTTACAAATTAAAAGCTAATAATAATAAGACAAAATGTATATTTTATGTCTGTGTGTAAGAACCGAGCGAGGAGGTGCAACGGTAACGCAATGAACACGTATTCGAGAGGACCTGGGTTCGATCCCCGGTCCGACCATCCTGGTTTATGTTTTCCGGTTTTTCCCTAAATCCCTCCAGGCGAACAGTGGCGTAACCAGGATTTGTGGAGGGGGTTTAACCTGAGAATAATGTAATGAACACCGACCACCGCCCCAAAGAGGTAAAAAAAGGGGTAAAATGTGTTTTCGATTCGTAATATTTATTTATCGATCCCACTGAACTTTAAGATATCGACGCGATTTTTGTTTAAGAGTAATGCTTACTTAAATACCTGAAGTGCCGTTTGCTGGTTTTTCGAAATTTGACAACTAAATGGTTGAAAAGTAATGCAACGGTATGAAAGGTGTTTTCAAATAATCGTCTATAAATATCGTGCCCAAAGAGTTATCGTCATTGTGACCCCATAAAATAGCCTTAACTGTCTAGATATTTTTATTAAGAAATTCGAACTTTAAATGGGTTAAAATTTATAGAATGTGTTTTAAATAAATTCTTGATTGATATCGATCCCGTAGATAGTGTGTAGATACTATGTAAAGTTGATTTTAGCTCTGTGATGGTGAATACGTAAACGACATTCTAAATTGGAACCCTTAAGGTTATGAACGGATAAAATACGGTTTTAAACGAATCGTCAATTTATATTTTTTCACCTCAGTTGGATACTTATACAAATGTTGTTTAACACGCGATAGTACTATTTTGCGAAATTCGTTCACTAAAGGGGTGAAAAGGCGTAAATTTTGTTTATGGTTTTTAGCCAACGATATCTAACCAGTTGAGATATAAAGATGTTAATTACTTCAGATTGATGCTGATGTAAATACGAAAAATAATTGTGTAACTTCTTATACTGATAAAATAACTCTGAATTACCAGTGGAAAAAAAAGGGGGGGGGGGGGCCGTAGTCTTTGAGAACCTTTTGAAGAAGACAAAGAAAGTAGGGCCTACGAGAAATAATTTATAAGGATGTTAACGTTCTGCAATTAGACTAAATTGTCACGAATAAATAAAACGTAACAGAAGCGACAAACATGGTTTCTATCGCAGGCCCTACTCGTTTTATTTTTGGTTTATCATGGTGTCGGAGCTCGTGGAAGATCGACTGATTTTTTTTTTTTTATGTCTGCTCTCGTTTAAGTAAAAAGATAACTAGTAGTGAACATTTTGTTTGATAACGTCCCACTCTCCCACTTTAAATGTATTCTTAGAAGAGATTACAAAAATAAAAAGACATATTTTCCAGTTCCCACACGACATTAGTTTTGAATGATCGATTTCAGAATAATCAACATTAACCCAACCACATTTTCTTCTTCAGCCAGACGCTATTTAAATAGAAGAAATATTTTGTTTTGTCAGCAGTAACTGTAATGATTAAAATTAGTGCTCTGCGAGTACTCGAAATTCGAGTTCGAGTCGAGTTTACAGTTAATACTCGAATTCGAGTATAGCATTCGAAATTTCCGAGTCGAGTCGAGTATCGTCACATACGTACACAAAAAAAAAGCACGTATTCACGTATTTATTACCACCAACATAAATATTAACAAAAAAAATTTACGACTCAAACAAGCATTCCTTACCGTATGGTTATGTATACATTATTATTTATTAACATGGTGCATGCTAGCCGGAGTACATCTACACGTCTTGATAAATAATAGCTACAGCACTCTGGGTCACCAGCACCGCAATCATATATTCACTGCTTCATTATTTGTGATAGCTTATTTGCTTACCCTCACGTT
>PNEQ01033883.1:0-10618 GCA_003012365.1 Medauroidea extradentata | reverse complement strand
CTTTTACACCACACATGTCCATGAACAACTTAATTAAGTGAGTTGCTGGTAATCTACGTGTATCTTGCAACGTGGGTCTCGAATAAGATCTGAGGTTGAAACAGGTCCTACAGTTCGGTGCGAGGGCCCGCAGCTAGTATGGAACGAAGCAACCGATTCTATTGGACGTTCTAAGCTGGTTATGTAGCCAACCACCGGCCGTAAAGCCGGGAACAATCATAATTTAGGTGTGCGAAGAGGCGTTTCAGTAATACAGTGGTAACATAAAACATACCAGTGAATACCGGAATGCAGAAATATCTTAGGTATAGTCGGTACAGGATAAAATGAGCTGTCAGAAAAATATTGCTGAATTTCTATTTTTAGCCAGTTTCTGCTGCATGCAAACATAAACCATACCACGTGCTCACATAGGACTGTACAATATTTACATTTCACAACACACTGCTCCAAAAATGTTATCTGCAATATATACTCATTAAATATACGAGTGTTGAATAATTGATTTGATCTGTAGTAGTCTTAGTTTTTATAAATCGCCTTACAATCAAATGTATTAGAATTTCCCGTCTGATACGGCACATCTATTAAGTGTTACCAACATTCACTATCTTTCTTAGTGTTTGGCTAGTAACCTTCTGTATGAGGAAAGTAAATTTTTTCTACAGATGGTCACAGGTACACAGTATAAGAATGTAGTCAAACAATGCCAACTGTATGGAATGTAAGAAACTGTTCCTTCTGCCTTGTCGAAGCACAAAACATTGTTTAAGTGTGTAGGCTATATTAAATGCTATTTCAAAATGACGGGTATAACCCCCTTAAGGCAACGATTTGTGCTTTTTTTTTTTTTTTTTTTTAAATTCTGAAACAGAGCTGATATCGTAAACATGTTACATAGAATTGTTGGGAATTGTTTGTACTATGTAGCCTAGTGTATTACAAAACATACGTTTTTATAATGTTGGCTGGTTATTAAATTTTTTTATGAAGTTGATAATTAGCCAAAATTGATAGAAACTTATGTTTTTAAATAGACTACATAGTACAAACAATTTCCAACATTTCTGTGTGTGACGAATTTGCGATATCTGCTTCCTTTCAGGATTAAAAAAATAAACTCTCAAAACCAACACAAATATACAAACCCGTGCCCTTAAAACAATATTTCCGAAGTGCATAGTATACAGTTGGCATTACTTGACTACTACTGCTTGTACTATACCTACAACCATCCGTCGGAAGGTTTTTAGTCAAAAATTAAAAAAAGTAGTGACGGTGTAAAAAAATTGATAATGCTTAATAAGGTAACATTTGTGTCATGATAGACGGGAAGTTTTGATAAACATCATTGTAAGGTTTTCTGGTCCTTTTATATTTTTGTATTTGTACCAGATATATTCTTTTTCTTATTTTAGCCATAAATTGTAATTAAATCGTCATCGTAGGAAATTTGTGTATCTCTCATAGTTATTGCGTAATGAGTCGTAAACGTCAAAATTTGCACTTAGTGGTTTTATGTACGCAACTAAAACCAAATGACATACCGAACTGAAAAAATTCACAATGCATAAATATATTGTAGGCTATGATTTGACATATATAAAACAAAACATAAAATATTTTTGTCTTTAATAAAAAAATGCTGAATTTTTAAATGAAAATGTTCAAATTTCAAAAAATTTTTTTAAAAAATACAAAAATATAATTATTATGGTTGATTTGTGTTTCAAATCATAGCCTACAACATTGTTATACAATGTGAATTTTTTCGGCTTGGTATGTCAGTTGGTTTTAGTGCGTACATAAAACCGTAAAGTGCAAATTTTGACGTTTACGACTCTTACGCAAAAACTACAAAAGGCAAAAAAAAAAAAATATTAAGAGGAAGTTTTAATCACAATTTATGTCTAAAATAATAATAAAAAACATCTGGTACAAGTATAAAAAAAAGACTTTGAAAACTGAGGAGAACCGCACTTGGACTTTCAAACAATTGCAAATAACTCGAATAATTTTTAACCAAATACTTTGAAAATATTTGAGACTGTTTAAAGTTATACGATACACAATTTTGACACAGCATTTTTTTTAATAGTGTACCATTTGCTAGCAAAAAATTATTTTGCTTCGTTTTGGCTTATTTTGACAACAAAAATGTGATATATCAGGGGTAAAAATCTAAAAATCGGTTTGATGTATTGCAACAGAAAAATTAGATACAGACGTTGATTTATAAGTGTTAAAATTGTAAGAATTAATTTTTGATATATCTATTAATTTGCGTTAAAAATGTTTTCGAAACCGCTGCAAAACTAAAGAGCGAGACGTTAACGTCGTGTCCAGTACTTTCACGTCTTAGTGATGTTTCTAAATATTTGTTAATACGTCATTTTCATATAGAAGAATTCACTCATTTTTCTATTACACGTACGTCATAATTAAGACCGAAATTTTTGTTAGTTGTAGAACACTTGCGGTTTTTCCTTAAGTTTTTTGCACCCAAAACATTGCCAATTTTTTATGAAAATAAACTAAAACGAAGCATTTTTTTTGCGAACGAACTGTAATTATTATAAAAACGCCTACATAAAGTGTGTATTATGTAACTGCCATGTCTTAATTTTTTTTCAAAGCATTCTGTTAAAAATATTTGAATTTTTTGCACAGGTGTAAAAAATACCCATCTTGGACTTGAAAGTAATAAAATATACACTAGAGGTGTGAAGTGTGTATTGTTTTAGTATCAAAGTATTGCGCACACATGTTTACTGGTCCCAGAGAAGAACACGCTGCATACAGTTGGCACACCAGTCATACCAACCAGCCACGCGGCGTAAACTACTTCATTCAAGTTTAGTGACGTGACCGCCAAGATGGCAGGACTGCTGTACAGCGGCGTACACGCTCACTTACATGAACACAGGCTGTCTGTATATGACTCTGATTGATACCAATACTTTTAAGATATAGACATACTCTGTTTGATATTATTTTCATAAGTTAAAATTTAAAATATTAATAAACACTTTCTCATACCATTAGCATAAGAGAAAATGCGTCTATAAATTTGTAAACACCATAGAACATAGAGACATAAGAATGTGAATTTTGCTAGAGTTTCCAGCTGTCGCCGTCTATAACACTTCTCGCGCTTTAACAATGCTGAATAGCTGGAGTTTCCCATATTGTCCTTTACGATATTTGCCAATACTAACTGACCTGTCTACGACGCACTTTCCTGTAGATTTTCTTCCACCGAAGGTTCATTCCACTACAGGTTAGAAGTAAAATGTGTTTTATTGTGGGACAGTTACTTTGGCACAGGGGATATTTCTGTCGCCAGTTTCACTGCTGTCGCTAAGGGACCAGTAAAATACGAAACTGAAGTAAAATTACATTTAAATAGGCGTGGAAATGACAGAAGTCATTTGACTTAATTTTAAAGATTAAAGAAACAAATTCCGCGTTTTAAATGATCAACTTTGTGTAGCTTAAAATTCAGTGAAGCTCTGTGCATTGTTCAGTTTGCAATCATTACAGATACCAGCACTCAAGCGGAAGAAATTGTCCCTGTGATAAACTTTGAACATTGATGTTTCTAACCTTGGGTAGAATTAACTTTAGTATATTGGTGAGCGGTTAAAGGAGTGTGCTCTATAAACACATATTGAATTCTACAGATATTTGAAAGTCAGTGTGAAATAACTACAAAACAACCACCGTAGGTAATAACATTAGACAGTTTTATGAGCAAACATTTAAACTACACTGTTAAGCTTGATGTCTTGTGCCACAATTACGTGTTCGACATTTCGGCGTCGCAGATTGTTCTCACGAAATACGCTACTGGAAAAAAAAAACTCTGTGCTGAGAAAGTTGGCAAAAACTACTGTCTTGAAGTTTGCAATTTTCTAGTTCTTGTAACTTGGCTTCGAGGAATCTGCAACGTTAAACTGTTGTTTTAGAGTAGAATTATATAACATTCCCTGGTAATGCCAGTATAGTGTAAGAACGGCGTAACTCAAGGTGCGCGCCGAACTGCTCCCAGGCGGCAGTAAGACAAATATGATGAAAGTAAAATGAGGACGTAAAGGGGATTGTTTGACAATTTTATCGTATGTTCAGTTTTTGAGCCAAAACATTAATTCAAGTAGTTTTTTATCAATATTTTCTCTTCGAAAAAGAATAGGTTTATATTCTTGGTAAGCTGCTTGATATAAATAATAATGGAATATTTTATTAATTTTTAAAGCGTAATCATTGCAAAAGAATTGTTGATAGTTAACTTATAATTCTCTTGCAATGGCGTCTCCCGTCCCCCGCCTTCCTCATTCTCTCTCTTCTCCATTGTAGGTCTTCATTTCATGTCATATCAGGATATGCAGATGACTACGAGCGTCCAATCAATAGTCTGCACTCGGGGTTCGATACTCTACCATCGGGCACCCTCCCCATATGATATTTATTATTCCTGCATGACAAATTAATGAAAGATTCAGTTATTATTGATGCCAAGTAGTTTACCAATCATGCGTGGTATGTTTAGCCGAAGAGAAAATGTTGATAATTCAACTTAATAAAAGTAATGGGTCAGAAAATATAATGAAATAGTCAAACACTGCCACTAAAGTTAGCGGCGACTAGATGTGTGTTGATATGTTGGCGTGTTGTCGAGGACCCAGTATAGTAGAGTAGTGTGTGTGTGCGTGTGTGTGCATACCTGGAGCTGTCCCAAGTCGAAGCTGAGAATAACTGAGTTGGTCCATCGTTAACTGCTCGACCCTCTCCCTCTCTCATTGTGCTTCTGTATACCGCCTGGTCTATGTAGCGTCACGATGTATGATGACCAGGGGTGGAGGGGGCTGTGCTTTAAGGGGACCGCCTCCCATTCTGTTGCACTGCTCTGTAGTGGCCTAGAAATATTAGTTTATTTGAACAACTGTTATACATTTTCTAGACGTACCTGCCTACGAAAAGAAAACGCATTCCATCGAAGGAATATAAAGTACTTTGTAAACGTAACGTGTATTGGACCGAGCCCTCCAACATGGCTAAAAAATTCCTTTTCACACAGCTATATGGCAAAATCTGCCACTCAGATTGTTAGGAAATAACGTAAGTCCCCTGCAGTGAACCTTGGTGCACACATTCCAGCAATGTGATGGGATGAGGGCTTCAAGTGCCATAGTTGCAGTGATACGAGGGAAACATTGAGGCTTGCATAGAGCAGCAACATGATACAAGGCCTCGTGTCGCGCCTGAACCTCCAATGCACTAAACAGATCTAGGAAGGCAGGCCCCTTAAACATGGTTAACCTCACACTACAACAACAAATGCTCCTTCTCCTGAACAATTTACATTTTAGGGTGCAAAATGGTACTATTAAGGGGTTCGCAAACAAAGTTGAATACGCCCTTTAAGAAATGTTAACATTTTTAAGGGTAAATTATATTTTAAAAGTGAAAACCTTTGTGCTACTGACGTAAAATTAATTACATACATTTTTTTAATAACTTTTCTGCTTCCATTTTGTTACTACCAATGATTGTGTTGGTTATGTTGTGTTGTATTTTATAAAGCTCTAGGAAAGGATAAGAAACTTGTTTATTTTGTTTGAAATAATTGTAAACCATATTTATTCCTTTTTAGAATTTCGACTAAAACATCATCAGTTTCATTCGTCTCTTAAAATATTTGTCTCCATTAGGAAGTTAGTGTACTGCACTAATAAGAGATGAATGAACTAATTCTGTGTTAGTGTACCCCTACATCAAAATATACCAATGACTCGTACTGCATTGTGCGTAGATAGTAAAAGTAGAGCTATATTTTGATTAATGTACCATGTATTTTTGTCTCCGCAGCCATATTGACGTCGGGTTTGTTTCCATACGAGGAAGAGTGTGTAGTGCAACTTGAAAATGTCGGCCACTTTCACGCACTTTCACTCGTACCAACATGCTGGGATCCTATCCGCATGTAAAGTGAGAATTTGAATGACAGTTACGGCGCCATTTATGGTTACAGTTGAAGGATTCTCGTCGCAGACTGGTATTAATATGTCTTGGTTGTTATATTCAGTTGTACATTCCTGTACACTTAGAGAAACTATTCATAGTTGACGTACCACCGTAGATAGACGTGCCTAGACATTGCCATTAGCGAGGGTGTGCTAAGTGCTAAGGGAATATACTCGTCATTATAGTATGGGGAATAAAGAACACACAAGTATATTCCCAGCCACATGATTCCTTGCTGCAGTTCTTTCATCGCCGTGCTTACTTGGTCGTAACAAGGGTAATTGCGGCATGTCAATGTTGTGGGGCTACGTAGGAGGGAGGGGGGCAGCCCACTGGCACACCTGCAACTGTTCACTTTGACGAATATGGCCGAGTGTAGTCCGAGGGAAGCTGTCTACTCCTGAAAGCAGTGGCGGATTTAAAACCATTTTTTTTTTTGGTTACGTGATTTCATGGATTGTAAAAAATACCCGCCATCAAAAAAGTGTGTTTACTGTTACAGAATATTAAAAATAACACGCATATAAGAAGAACACATTTAATGTAATTGGATTATCATAGAACAAAACTCCAGTTTCCTTGAGGCGACTGGACATGGCTACATAATGTTGAACATGATTTGAATGTGGGAAAAAGGGGGGGGGGGCGGCTTCCCCATAACCCGTCTCTGCCTGAATGAAAACATTCCAAGAAAATAGTTTTTTTGTCTTGCAAATGTTTATTCGTACACTGAAAGAAAAGTATAGTTGTAGGTACGTTAAAATAGGGACAGCAGTCTAGTTTGGTTGTCGGTAGTGTAAGAAATTTTACCCTAACAGTACAATGTGTTCTGCACGAAGAGTGTGTGAGAGAGAGAGCATCTATATTTTACTGAATGTATTACTTGTTCAGAAGAGATTGTTCTGGGAGCAATCCATTTATTACCGGCGATAACCTAGCAGAAATGTTGTGTCGCAGTTTTTACAGAAGAATGCTTACTACAGCCATACTTTTCTTCCAGTGTGTGTCTCAACGACCCTGCCAACATTTCAACAGTCAGCTTGGTAATTAAGTTGGCCGCCCTGGTTGGACGTGTTTTGCGAGTTCCAGACATAAGAGTGCGGAAACTATGAGGACGTCACAGTACGCGCATCACCCACGCATCCTCCCTCCCCCCCCACCTAGGGCCATTAGTGGCCTGCGATTGGCGCAGTGGCTAAGAGTAGCGGTTCCCCCTTTTAAATACTTCTATAAACCGCGACCTCCTCCATTTCAACCAATAATATTTACGCACGTACTTGTCTAATTAATTAGTATTAATTTTCATTTTAAGTTTAGTCATTTGTTCAGATCTTCATTTTTACATATCTCAATTTTATAAATTATTTTTCTGTATTTGAAACTTATTTTGGAAGCCTGTCGCGACCCCTCTCGAAACAGCCCGCGACCCCTTTAGGGTCACGACCCCCCAGTTTGGGAACCACGGGGCTAGAGCATTCGCCTTCCACCAAGGCGGGTTTTCTCGGAGGTCTCCCGCCATTGCAGTAAGTATGTTGGCTTTCGTTGGTTGCTGACGTAACAAGCACATCTTGACTCTTGGCCTGTCGTTATGGTAATACTATGCATGCTGAAATATTTCCGTGAGATATGCGCATAGCCTCTACAAACCTGACACCAGTTCATAGAAATACAACATTATGAATTCCACATATGATCAGCCTTATGAAACCAGTTTCTCATTCATGTGTGATGGATGTCTGACGTGTAGAAGCGTTTTCCTACGATGGCTCACTCCATGTTCAGTTAATTAGTCGATATACTGATAGTATTAGAAGTGTTCGTCTGAAGATAGCGACTTAATTACTTAGATAAGCGCCTCCAATAATCCAACATCCCTGCTATGTAATATGTGCTAGGCGTGTGCCGGCACTGTTTTGTTCACCGCGCGTTATATTTATGTATATATATATCACTACCATATTAAATAATTATATAAGTTGCTATTGCTTGCAACTACGTTCACGGGGTTTTCTATTTAATGCATCTTTGAGTCGTGGAAAAGTTTTGTCTACTGTAACTACTCCACATTATCTTAAGTAACTGGTAAAAATATACAATAATAATTCTAATTTTCGTATTTTTAAGAAATATTTTTTAAAAATATATAAAATGTTTTTTTTCTTTAGTAAAAACTTTTGATAAAAAACGTTTCCGCACTTCAGATTTCATATAAGTGACAATATTAATACAATAATAATAATATTAAAGTAACGAATCACAATATTATACAACCATTTCTTAAACAACAGTTGTTGAAAATTGTAAATAGTGCAATATAAGTGCAGTTAATGATAGTTTTAGAAACATTACGAAACATTTATTTCTCCCACTGAATTGTTCGGGTACTCAGTTCCTGTCTCCTCTTTGTTACTTTAAAATGTAGGTTTTTTTTTGTTAGAAACCTTTCTCGTGGTTCGCACAGCTAACGAAAGTTTCATCGCAATCGGATGGATTGTATAGAAGCGCATATGTTACACACACATGCATTTAGGATATTGTACATAATATGTTTAGGACATAAGTATACATGACTTTATTCCAGTTGGACCGAACAAACCGTGTTGGCATATACTGTGAACAAAGGTACGAAAATGCACGATTTTTGCTGTACAGTTGGCAGTACGTGCTGTATTAATGCATATGCGCGCTGGATCGTGTTGCTGTGGAATACTATCGCAGGTATTATCGTCAAGTCGTATCTGATTGTACGGTAGGCTCTGTCCAATGCGGTGTTCCGCATAAAAATGTTCCAGCACTCGTGCCATGTATTGTCAAGTCATGAGACTCGTAGTGCAGAAATGCGGACGTGAGTATTCTTCGCCGAAAATATTGTCCTGCAGTTTGGCAACATCTAGTATATGTTGTCAGATCTACATACTCACACCAGCCTACACGCGACTACATCGATTAATTCCTCAGTTTATTGGCCGGGTCAAAGGTCAGACTTCACAACACACACCTCTTATAACATTCCTGTATGATGGTGATTCAGAATAAAGTGAGCACTCAAAAAAAACCCTGATTAATTTATATTTTCTGCCTGTTTATATCTTTCCGCCGAATGTAAACATAAATATTGCCACGTGCTTTAATTAACATGGGACGTGGAATGTTTACAACTACTTTATACTGCTCCTATAAATTTTATCCACAATATCTACTCATTAAATGTAAGGGGCTGAATATAAGATATAATAAAAAGTAATCGTAGTTATTAATACCTGCGAGTTAACGTCTTATAATACTGGGTAGTGGTTTCTGTCAATTGACTGATTGATACAACACGCACTGTTGCCGTTACGAATCTCGTAAATGCGGGCATAGTTTATTTGAATTCGTAACTTAAAACCGCCACAAAAAAAAACCGACACACGCAATTCTAGAACTCAAGAAGTTTCGTTCAGTTCTACTGCGACGAACGACGACGTACGTAACAAAAACGATAAATAACGTATATTCTTAATAGGCTGGCAAACGTAAATCTTAATTTAAATCCTGTTTACGAAGTGTTAAATTTCCAACAAGATAACATATTTGTAGCCTACTGCTAGATTTAAAACTAGCTGCTACAGGAAATAAATGATTTTATAGTACTAGAACTAGGGTTCTGAAGCTACGGAAAAAAAATCAAAATAATTGGGGGAAAAAACAAGGAAAAATTGTTTTTTTTCCTTTGATGTGAAAATGAGAAAAAATTTGAATTTTTTTCGTCAAGGTAAAAAAAATTGCGATAAAAATGATCATACAGTTTCTGAATTACAAGTCTGGATGTTAAATGTGTTTACATTAGGGCCTATCTGCCAATACACACAGTACCCTACTACGAAAATGAAATAACCAGTAAAATAACATAAAACTTGGTTCAGAAATATAAACAATATGCACATGAACTAACCATAAATAGAACTCATTCATACCCAACTTAACAATCTCTGTCAGAAAAGCAGTTTCCATTACAAAAAAAAATCTTTGTAGTTCAAATTCACAAGTAACACACTAAGATAATTATTAATTACCTTGCTGCTTGCATCAACTGGCTAAATTGTGTACTTTGGTGTTGTTTTATGTCTATCAGCTTTACGATTTGCCGTTTCCTTCTTGTGTGTGAAACTTCCAATTCTATGATATTCAGAATGAATCAGACAGGCCAGTTCTCCGTCCTTCTCCTTATTTTGTTTCTATACAGTATTTAGCCACCACAGGTTTAGTAAAGTTTCACAATGATTTTAAAGAATTTTTCCAATTTTTCCAGAAAATTCGAAAAAAAAAAAAAAAAACTGATTTTTTTCCTGGCTTTTTTCTTTTCCTTTGAACTCTGTTCATTAAAACTAGGTTTATTTGTATTCAGAGTTGCTAAATAGTCCACTGAAAATAGGAGAAAAACATGCCTAACCTTGAACAAATTGCAACAGAAGTGATTCCAATTGCAATTAGTTTCAAAAAGTGTACTTTTTAACATATCCAAAATCCGACAAAATCCGTCCACGGGAAATGTGTCAAAAACATCAATATACAACAGAAGCTGTTAACGACATGAAATAACATTTATCCTAAT
>PNEQ01033880.1:0-23260 GCA_003012365.1 Medauroidea extradentata | reverse complement strand
ATTTTGTAAGTCGAGATAGACATTCGAATAGCCGCCATCTTGTCGGCCAACGGTGCTCACTTCGTACACTTATTTCGTATACGAGTTCGAGATAGTGGAGCATACATCTTTTCAACTAGGCCAGTTCGTATGCGAATCTGACCATTCGAAACGACTCGTACACGAACGCTCGAGCTGTGTTTTCCAGCATAGGCCCCCAAAAATACAATATTTATTGTACGTAAGATGCAAAATCCTGTTTTTCGATTATTATGACATTTCCTTTTGTGTTAGGTCGAGTTAGTCATACTAACATAGTTTCTGCTAATATTAAGATTATTCTATCATGCTCATTAACATTTTAAATCCACTATTTATCACAGAAACTCATATTTTGTAAGTCGAAATAGACATTCGAATAGCCGCCATCTTGTCGACCAACGGTGCTCACTTCGTACACTTATTTCGTATACGAGTTCGAGACAGTGGAGCATACATCTTTTCAACTAGGCCATTTCGTATGCGAATCTGACCATTCGAAACGACTCGTACACGCTCGAGCTGTATTTTCCAGCATAGGCCCCCAGGTCTGGACCATGGAGGTATAAGTAAAAAATTTTTGTACAAAAATTACATAATTATATTGCTTTCTGCTACTGTTTTGCCACCCAAAATATGGCGACTCATGAAAAATAACGTACTGCGCATGCGCAGTTCGAAAATGTTCGAAAATGATCGGCTTCACACGATTACCATTGAAATGTATGGCGGATGCCACTCCATAGACTAATACCTCCATGGTCTGGACCAGGGTCATTGACCATGGTCTGGACCAATGAAATATATAGTGAACATAGAGGGGCGGAAGCGCTTTCTGGCTGAAGCCCAATTGAACTTGTGTCGGCCATGTTTTCCATCGTCAAAACAAAGGGGCGTGGCAGGGTGTTGGTTAGGGATAATTACATTTATGTGCCGATAATAACAGAAAAACAAAGCTTACGATGCATTGTGTATGTCTATGTGGCCTGTAAAGCATATAAATACCTTTGTCAATCATTTAATAATTTAGGAACGAGAAAAAATCGTAAATACAGGTTGACAACAATTGACGAAATTATGCAGGTAGCGAGTAACTGGCTCACAATCCAAATATATATTTTTAAAAACGTTAAAGTAAACATATGCGGACATAAAATATACATATTACACATTTCAGTTCTGTGTAATTATTGTTACCTCAGTTTTGTGTATAGTACACTGTGTAAGACTTTGTAAGTTAAGGTTATGTTTATAGGACTACTGGTAAATGTAAATTATAAAATGTCTGAACATATGCAAATAAGCATGCATGTATATATACGAATTAAAAATAAATACTATAATATATTCTTATTACTACAAGAACCATGCATATAACATGTCAACTATACCAACAGCAAACAACCATGCCACCCACCCTAACCCTATTTAAGAGCCTCGACCTTATACAAATAAATAGATATTCGAAATTGGTATGTCACCATGTAGCGAGATCAATTATTGCCTGCCTCTCTAGGCTACCATTCCCAAACCCCTCCTGAATCTTCCAACTCCTAACAGTACTATATCATTCTGTAAAATATTCCTCTCACCGACCTCACAAGCATAGACTGTCTAACCAATAATTTCTCTTCCACTCCACGTGAACCTCCTCACTGGTGTTTACTCTCCCCCACACCCTCCCATAGCTAGGTGGCAATTTAACCCTCCCCAACCTCCCTCTCTAGTCACAAGTATGAACATCCTGACCAGACTTTCATTTCTTCTTGTGTCTTAGTGTACTCCATCCCATTTCCTTCAACATTACAGATGGCCTATATAGCCCGTCATCCTCCCCATCGTACCACTGCCTTCTTCACCTACTATTCACCCATCCTGTTACCCTCTTTGCACCTTTTTCCATTCCCGCACCTCAAGTTTCATATATGTATCCTTCTCTTTGACAACATATTCCAGCCAATACCATACCATACTATCAAGCAGTATGTATTTTCATTCTCCTCCCAGTAATGAATTTCTACACGATTCATTAAATGTTATGTTTCGTTAGTATTTGATTTGTGTTGATTGATAAACCAAAAAGTTCAGTACCTAAGTTTTATCTTGTCTCTCATTGCAGCTACCCATAACATAACAGCACAATTGATCTAAACTGCATAAACAAAGCCTATAGTAGTTGCAGTATGCTTTTATTTTATTGCTGTAGTTTGCGCAGCCAAATACTGAGATAGACATCACAATGTGTTGTTGACTGCAGCAATTGAATACATATTTCATGTTGGCGAGGGTACGAATGTTCTCTAGTAATACATTAATCAGATTTTGTTGTAAAGGACTCGACAAACAAATACCCTAACGATCAATATCCCAAAATATTTCTCACGATTCTCATATAACCTACAATACAACATGCATCAGCTGACAATGTTTTGACTATCGATAAAATGGCCGACCAATTTCAAATAGGCTTCACCTGAGAGCCTTGGAAATAGCTGCTTCCACCCCTCTATGTTTACTATATATCTCGTTGGTCTGGACCACGACCGTAGAAGAACAGGTCTGGACACTTGCCTGGAAACTTGACCCCCTTGTTGTTTGGCTGTAGTTCACCAAGTTATCGAGAATATAGTGTTTTATTGGCGTTGATGTTACGGCGGTCGGACTAAACTCCGCCCACTTCCTTTCCGCTAAGATAACCAATTTATCAAAACGTATTTTTTATCAATTTATGAAATACTTTCTACGTTCACAATTTTAAGAAAAGGCTCCAGCAATCTTTATTTACTTTATAAATTTAACAATGGAAAAAAGTGGGCGGAGTTTGAGTCCGACCGCCTCAAAAACAGCGCCAAAAAGTGCGACATTATCGGTAACTTGACGAACTACAGCCAAACAACAAGGGGGTCAAGCAAAATACATTCTTAGATAGGCGAGTGTCCAGACCTGTTCTTCTACGACCGTGGTCTGGACACTCGCCTGGAAACTTGACCCCCTTGTTGTTTGGCTGTAGTTCGCCAAGTTACCGATAACGCTATACATCTTTGGCGCTGTAATCCGGGCGGTCGAGTTCAAACTCCGCCCACTTCCCTCCCACTAAGATCAATAAATTATCAAATCATATTTTTTATAAATTTATAAAGCACTTCCTTCCCATTTTTAAAATTATATCTTGAACAACGGTACCCTACTTTCTTTATTTGTGTCTGTTTAACTCGAGAAAAACTTAAATAAACTTAGCAGTCTGTTTTACGCATCAAAAAGGTTAACCGCCATGTTGATGTCCCTGTGACGTCACGATACTGTACATTTTAATGCACGTAACAAACAAACGGCAGCAACATACGTTCATATCGTGAAATTGTGTTAAATAAAGTAGTTCATGCAGTAAAATCCGGTATGGTTTGAACTCCAAAGAGCATAAATGTGGATAGTAGTTCGTTAATAAAATGCAATTTACTTGGAATAAAATCTTAACTTTAGTGCCATCTGATAAATCAAGGTGTACTGTAATTTAGTGTTGAATGTGCCTTCTTTGAATTTTTAAGAACATATCGAATATTTGTACTTCTTTTTGTAGATAGTTTATTCACATATTAAGCCCCAGGATTTTAGGTTATTTTAGACATTTATAAGTTGTGTAATTTTGTAGTTAGTAATTAATTTGCCTTGTTGATTTTTTTTGTGATACATATAGAATACAATTTATTTTTGTGCTTGTGGATATAGTTAATTGGGACTTGGTGAGTTTATCAAGTAATGGAAATGGTTCATATTTTATTAAAACACAAAAATGTTTAGTACTGTCTGGAAAGTAAAACATTTGTAATCTTAAACAAATTTAATTTTATAGATTTTGTACGATTTATTTACTGTGTTACAAATATTGCTGTCAACTGTACACAAGCTGGTAGGCTACCTAATGTTTGTCAGTGTACTATAAATTGTTTGTATAACACAATTATTGCAAAAAATGTTATGCTGTATCGGTGGAAGCAGACATATGTAGAAACAGGGGCTTTGTTGGTACATAAATTCTTTCATCATAACATGCTTGAAAGTTTAAGTTCTTGTGTACAATTTAGAGAGCTTATACAATAACAGTCTCAAATTTCTGCACTTTTTTACATTTGTGTTATTTCTTACACTTTTTTTTAAACTCTGAATGAAAAAAGATAAAATTTGCTACTATACTGCAAATTATACTATCCTCTATACTACAGTACAAATATGGCGATTGAGCTAGTAACATATGAAGGGGTTAGAATGAAAGTGAAGAAAGTCTTGATTGCTTAGTTTTGCAGAATAAATTGTTTTTTGTAGGAACTCATAAAATAATTTTCCAATATGCTAACGCAGCCCTAACTTAACTCACTCTATATTTAAACATGGAGCATACAAATAAAGCCAATACACAATAACCACAATGTATTCAAATTAGTGACTTATTTCACTTCCATATAATTATGCCTCTATCAGTTGGACATATTTATTTATATTCTTCATTTGTCTGAGAGATTGCGACCTCATTACACATTACCAACTCAATCACTATGTCTGTGGGGCTGCAGTGGCCGAATGGTGAGACCACTCGCCTCCCACCAAGGCGATCCGGGCTCGACTCCCGGCGGGGTCGGTCCCCCGATTTTCGCATGTGGGAATCGTGCCGGACGATGCCGTTGGTCGGAGGGTTTTCTCGGGGATCTCCCGTTTCCCCGCCCTTTCATTCCGGGACTGCTCCATACCCACCTCATGTCACCCCTCACCAGCATTAAAGACCTCGATGTTAAGCGCTAACCAAAATCTCTCACTGACCATGTCAGTACTGTAGTGTAAAGTAAATAGAATTTTAGGTGTAATCGCAGACATAACAATTTTCTGCTCAGAATTTCAAAAGGCGAGAAATAATAAAATTCAATATGGTGACTGAAACCGATCCTTAAATTAATTAGGTACCTGTTACCTGTATGCTGGTCCGGAGCCAACTTAAAGAAACCTCTCTCGTTCCAGTGGTGTAACTTAGCCAGAATTGTGTATTAGGATAAATTGGATAAATAATTTTAACTAACTGTGTACACATTATATATATATATAGACACTATTACAATGCAGGGGTATAAATGCAGTTGTGAACACTAGGAAAAATATTGATTAATCAAGATTAAGTTACCTACAACCCCTATCGTTAACAACACTTTTGTTAAGTTTCCAATTTAGTTTTGAAAAATAATTTCATTACATACTCTTGACCAAGCACATGTCATATTTCACTGGGATTGGATATAAAAATATTATATTTGCTTTGAACACTATGTGGATTGTGTCCGAATTCACACTCTCAAGGACTGGTTTCACGTAGTAGAAAAGTGAGTTTTGGGTGGGACAAAATATTACAGCCAAATTCACAGAAAGGCCACTATTGCACAATAGAATCTAGTCATTAGCAAATGGCATAACTACTGTCTTATTCATTGCAAGTTTTGGCAGTATGATTGTTATTACCGAAGCCTTAGTACCATTTTATTTTCAAAAGCATAACTGGACGAAAAAAGTCAAGATGTTTGATGGAATCCCAACAAAAACAACTATTTAGGCAGTGCAATATAGCTGAACCATTGACTTTATTTGCAAGTGCATAATCTAGGTTATTTCAGCAAATACAAAGGTGTCAAATATTCAAACATGGCGCAAACATTAAATATTTTTTCAACTCAGTGTTGTATTCCTTTAATTAATTACCAAAATGATAAACCACAGACGTATTTTGAATACAGAGTAAACAATGTCGCACAGTGTAGTAGTACAAAATATCGTGGCTGATTTTGCATCACAACCTAATTAATGGTATATAATAATGTGTAAAATTAACTTGCGTTTCATGTCTAGTAGAAGAAATCAGACTCTCTTAGGTAAATTCCTTTACATTTAACACGTCCACACCTGAAATAAGTCATAAACCCTATCTTACACAACAAAAGCGGGGCCACAATGAACTGCACAGAACAAGAAGGGTAGTATAGAAGGCTATCTTCCATAGTAACGTTTGAAAGAAAACAAAACCTCGCAGGACGCGATCTCTTCAGAAGGGCCCCGAAATAATTATGTTGACCCGAAATTCAAATGTAGTTGTTGATATTATTGCATAAACTATAATATTATATTAAAAATATTACTAGCAAGTGTTCATTTATGTATATATATATATATATATATATATATATATATATATATATATATATATATATATATATATATATATATATATATATATAGACGTGCGATGCTCACGCTCCCCTTCCAACTTAGCCCATCGTGCGCAGCACGCATGGAACAACATAGGCGGCAGTACCCCTTACGCATACAGGAACACACCCGACCATGTGCACGTAAGAGGCAGCGGCGCCGAGACGCCGCCCCCGCGACGTCGAGTGTAGACAGTCTGTGCACCATGTTAAGAGGACTACCCTTTATTGTTATCTAAATGTCCCATTGATGGAAACCACAGTAAATCCACCTTTTGTAAACACGTGTCGTTTCTAGCACCCCCGTGATAATTCTGTCAACGTGGGTCACACCACCAGTAGGTAGTAGTGTTTTGAGGCCAGGGGTAACCATGTTGTGTAATTAAAATTCCTAATTAATACTTTTTTGTGATTAACCTCAAAATGGTAGAAACACACCTGCGCCTTGTGGGCAAGTTGGACTCGCCCATGTAGCCAACTTTGTAGCCCAATTCTCTTCATGTTAAATTTTCAAGTGCTTTTCTTTAATTCAATGTCATTTTAAGTCAGTAGTATTTTATGTGTCTAAATAATTCCTTAATTAATATTAATGCTGTCAGTTTTCTTTTGTGCCAGGTAATTTAAAATTGTAATAAATTCTTGAGTAACCGAAAGTCATATAAACTTTCCCTAAAACAAAATTTGGGACGCTAATCAGCAAGAACGTATTTTTCAAGTGTTTTGGGCCTTTGCCCCTGTGTTTTGTAGTGTAATTTGTGTTTCGGCGGTTGCTTCCTTGCGCTCGGCTGGACGAGGTCACCGGCGCAGGAAGGAATCGTCAGTTGGCACTAAGCGGCGGAACGAGACGGTCAGACGCGAGTCATTCCGTGCCCTTCAAGACTTTGCATAATCAATAGTGTATCAATAGCTTAAAATCTCTTAATTTCGGAACCGTAGTTTTATTTTCATTGGTCGGAGGTGCTCCTCACCCCTGCAACTCAACCTCCCAGGGATTTCACGTAATATTCATCAGTCACCCACGTGGTGTTTTTCCATGCAGTGTAGCCCACCAGTCGGGCATAGGACCGGATCCGCTTAGTGCACCACCGTGTTTGGACCTTGTACAGAGTATGGAGTTTTACAATAAATACAGATATCATTGAGGTACGTATTTTATTGGCTTGCCGCTTCACGGCCTTCAGGGCACTGGACTATTCAAACCCGCACTACCCAGAGTGTTGTGTAGTGTGTATCTATTGGTGCTTTGTTTGTGCTACAGGCGTGGGGAATGCCAAAAGATTCCCCTTTGTAAGTATTCACGACGATGAGCGGGGAGTGTTATTTCTACGCCACAGTCCTCGGTCGCATGGTCCTGTAAGATAGAATCTCTGTCTCTCATTCTGAGTGGCCGTACTCTAAATATTGGGCTGGCGCTACTGGGCATTACTTTGCCTGTGCTGCCTGGCAGAATCAAACACTTAACCTCCTCTCCCGCCCGCATCAATATGTCGCCCAACTTGTGTGGCGTTTTAAGGACAGAATTTGCGATTCAAAATCTTCGCACGAGTGCAGTGAGCGTACAGACTCGAAGCGCGCCAAAACCCATGCAATCGCCTTTATTCACTGTGGAAGGGATGGAGTGTGTGCGAGGCGGCCATCTTGCGCCCGTATTCTAGCGCGAAACCCTCCCCCACACCCCCGCCCATTCAGGGGGTGGCAGCATGAACGCTCAAGGACAGCTTTCCCTCCGCAAGGTTACGATCGCCGGAGCTACCTCCCCTACCATGCTGCGGGAAGGGAGACTGCCGCGTGGAGGTCGGTAACCTCTCGGGACAGCTGATCGCCTGTGCCGCGCGTGCTGCCTAGCTTCCATGTCATGGCCTACCACGGCAGGTACGGAGCCATCGGCCACGTGTGCAATGAATGCTACGAGCCTCTGCCTGAACAACCAGCAAATCACAGATGCCACATGAAGTCGTTGCTACCGAATTGGCGCCCACATAACTGCTTGCGCGACAACTGCGTCTTCCGGCTGCGGGTGACGCTCACCGGTGTCTCTGCACGGACGTGCGCGAAGTTTGGGCGGAAAAAGGAAGTGGATAGTTGGACTATTACGAAAGCGACTGCATGTACATGCACTATGCAAAAAACTGGCCATTAAACATGAACTCAATTACAGTGACATCCTGAAACATGAAGTGTGTGACAGTCTGGTTTGTTTACATCTGGGACAGTGTACCGTGTCATGCGTGCCAGGCGCAAGTACGCGGGTGCAGATGTCTACATTGCCGCGCTGCAACAGTCGCAACATTGCGGTGCAAGTACTGTAGGGTGGCCGCACATAGGGAGTGCCTCGTCGCTGAGGAACGTCAGACGGTAGTCGGGACAGGCTTCTTGTGCTTCGGGTGTATTGCTGCCACCTGTCATCCATCTCAGGAACCACTGGACTTTCACGTTCCTTCCTTGAGAGTCATGCACCCTGTGCACGATGCCATACCGCAAACTATAGTCATGGTGATCCAGAATGTGTCCGTGCCGCCCACGTTCACGAGCGCCCGAAGCGCACCAGTGACATCATGCGTGATGGAGATGGTCGCAGAGAACAGACCGGTTATATAAACACCACACCAGTTATAACGTTACCAACCTTTGCCGGAAGGACGAGCGAAGACCCGGAGGCATTCCTGGACGACTGCGAGAGCCAACTGCGCCATATGGCGTGTGCGAGGAGGAGTGTCCTTAGTGCATCGGGAGGCAGCTGACGGGTCCAGCCAGTAAGTGGTGGTCGGGCATGACATGGTACGGGATGCCATGGAGAGAGTTTCGTGGACTGTTTGCGTCGCATTAGTGTGACTCACTCACTTCGCTCCAGGCGCAGAACCGGCTGGCGCTGGAAGCACAGGGTGACGAGCCGCTTGCCGCATTTGTGTCACATGAGCACCACGTGCTACAGAAGTACCAATCAAACCTCAGTGCGCGTCAAGTGCTCACCGTCAGAGCCGAAACTGTGCGCCCAGAAGTCCGTGGGTCGCTAGTGCCACTGCTGACCTACGAGCCAGAGGAGTTTATACAGGCCACCGTGCTGTTCGACAGTGGCACACTGCAACCGCACACTCCCGCACGGGAGCGGTGGTGCACACTGGCCCATGACATCGGCGCAGTCAACACCACCGAGGCTGCAGGCAACCGGCATCGAACATCAGATCCGAAGGAGTGAAAGGTATGAGAGTGACTATTCAAAGGGTAATGTGCATACCGACAACAAAACACAACGGCCGCTGGATTACAACAAGCAACCACCATTTCCGTGTCAATTTTGCCCCGGTAGTTAGTCACACTGGCACAAAAACTGCCCTAATGCGCACGGCAGACCCAGGCAGGTTAGCAAAAGTGGCAGAAACCAGTCGGAAAATGGACAGTAGGGGTCGCGGGACCTGACATCACCGCGCACCACACTGTAAACGTAAACATCCAGACACCACAACACGCTCTCCTCTACCAGATTCATAGCAAACAATATCCTTCAATTAAAATTCTTGTTACCATAAATTACCATAAACAACCTCCGCTGCTATGCGTTGGTGGACACAGCAGCTTCAGACAGTTTCATTCGGCCAGAATTTGTAAATTCAAAATCAATCTCAGCAATAGACCAGCCCATCTTCTTAGCGGCGAAGGTGCAGATTGCCATGCGGTAGGCTACGCCAACATTGTTGTTCACATAAGAGATATTGAAACCATCACGACAGCTTTGGTTACACCGGAGTTAAGGGATGACGCCATCTTGGGCCTGCCTTGGCTCATGGAGCAGAACACGGTGATAGAGCCCACGCCTCGATGCATCCACTTCGGCACCGTTGAGTGTAGAACAGCATATAATACAGAATCCAATTCCAGTGTCTGTACCCATGCAGTTAAGCTAGATATAAGATATCTCGAACAAAGTACCCCGGCCTACAGAGAGGCTTTTCAGCGCCTATTAGACAAGCGGAGGGAAGTGTTCGCAGCTAACGATATCTTAAAACACACTGCAGTGACAGGACACCGGATTGATCTGACCACCCGAAAACATATTTGCACAGCGCCTAGAAGTTATCTACCAAACCAGGCTAAAGTTATTAAAGAACAGATAAAGGAAATGTTAGCTGACGGAGTGATTGAGCCGGCCTATAGCCGTTATAATTCCCAGATATCACTAGCCCCCAAAAAGGATGGTATGTTGTGTTTCTGCGTGGATCTGCGCTGCATGAATCTTGCCACAGAAAATTTGGCCACATCATACATCAGCATGAAAAATGCACTGACAACAACTGGTCGCGCGAAAGTGTTTACCTCCTTAGACTTGCGCTGTGGCTACTGGCAAGTTCTGGTGCAGCAGGACGACAGGGAGAAAACCGTGTTCACGGCCCCCGATAGCAGCCAGTACCAATATTGTGCTATGCCATTCGGCCTGAAAGGGGCACCTGCGACGTTCCAAACAATGATGGTGCAAGTACTAAGTGGCCTGGCAGGCGATTTCACGTTGGCCTACTTCGACGAAATACTATTATGTTACAATACGTGGGAAGAACACCTGATTCACCTGTTGCTCGTCCTGGAATGGCTAGCCATCAATGGGCTGACCTGTTCGGTACCCAAATGCCACATAGGGAAATCGATCATAGAGTTTCTGGGCCACGTGGTGAACAAACGCGGGAAATCGAACCCAATGTCGAACACCAGTGTCTTGTGGAGGAATACCAGCCACCGACCATGTGCAAACAACTGCGCAAGTTCTTTGGGCTGATTAACTGGCTGCATGAGCATATTAAAGATTTTGCAACCATAACCGCACCATTGACGGTGCTCTTGTCACCACAGAAAAGGTACAGCTGGACCACGGAAGCCTACCAGGCGTTCCTGGAGACCAAGAAAGCATTCACACAGTGCGAGATCCTAGCCCACTACGACTGTCAGCGCCCACTGTATCTCCAAATGGACGCAAGCCAGAAGAGGATCGGTGCGGTGCTGTACCAGTACGGCGACAAGGGAGAAAGGCGCGTGATTGACTTCTCGAGCGCCAAGTTCGGTCCCACAGAAAGGCGATACCATGTCAATGAGCAAGAGTGCCTGAAAATCGTGTGGGTCATGAAATTGTACCGTGCTTACCTGGAGTACCAGCGCTTCGTTCTGCGCACTGACAACATGTGCATGGTATGGTTACAGTCCATGCGTGAAGTGCATAACAAACTTACCAGATGGTCAATGTCACTACAAGGGTGTGATTTTGAGATGGAACATGTCGCAGGGGATGACAACCAGTTGGCCGACGCACTGTCGTGCGCGCTGTGCGCGGACGTCATTGTAAGTGATGACACCGACTGGGAAGACCTCATGCCACCCAAGCCACACCCAGCTGACACACACCTATATCAGCTAGTCACGGCGATGCCAGAGATGAACTTCAACACCATTTACGAGCAAGTTGTGTCCGTGCAGTGTGAGTGTACCATATGCCAGAGTAAAGGCCAGGAGTGCGCAGGGGATGGTGAACAACTGGCGAGTGATGGACGATCGCGTTGAGACATGCCCCACCTCGCGGAACAGACCCTGGCGACTGTTCGTTCCCCAATGTGAACGAGAACGCATGCTTCGCAACGCACACGACGGGCATTATGCCGGCCACCCAGGTGCATGCCAGACAGTTCGATACATCAATTACCTGTTTCACTGGCCAGAGGTGAACCGAGCAGTGCAGAAATACGTAAGGTCTTGCGAAACGTGCAACAGGTACAAATCGCGGAGGGCCGACGGTGAGCAACAACAGCAGCCACGCCTGCCGGAACTCCCCTTTTAAACTGTCGCCCTGGACATCATGGGCCCATACCAACGCTCCACGAATGGCAAGTGCTTCATCCTGGTTATGACGAACATGTTTTCAAGGTAGACGGAAGTCTATGCTGTCCCTAGCACACACGTCAAAAACCTTGTGCCCATTGTGGACACAGAATTTTATGCGAGATGGGGCTACACATGGATGCTGCTCACCGACAATGGGTCTCAGTTCACTGGGAAGAAATAGAGGGACGCGTGTAGGAAGTGGGGCGTCTACCACCATACCACGCCGGTGTACCACCCACGTGCCGACTCCACGGAGCGCCGGAACCAAAACCTGAAGATGCAGCTCCGCCTCCATGTGGGTAAGAGACACGAGAACTGGGTTGGACACATGCCTGCAGCATTATTTAAGCTCATATGTCGGGTAGATGAGGCGACCGGACATTCACCAGCAGCGTACCTACTTGGACGCAACCTAAGACTCTCAGGGGAGTACCGTTGTGCGGCCGTCGACGAGGAAGAGACTGTAAGTCCTGAAGTCAGTACAGAGAAACGGCAATGAGGCCCAACCAGCAGCACTACACACAACAGTGGCTCAAAAACACAGGAAAGCCCCCCGAACAGCTCCAGCCAGGGCAGCATGTTTACATCCAGGCGCACCCTCTTTCAGCAAGCAAGCGAAATTTCTGTGCAGGCTTCGCAGAAAAGTGGAGTGGACCCCATCTGGTCATGGGAGCCTACAGCAGAACTACCTACCTCGTGAAACGCCACAATGGTCGGGTGACCAAGATTCATAGGGACGACCTGCGCGCTGCACACGATGGCGACATCGGGGCGCTTGACGCCACCATGCCACCCAGAGCAGACCCACAGGGAACAGCGCCACCTGACAGGTGCAGGAGACGGTCCCTACGCCAGGTGCATAAGACGCCTCTTCGTATACCGGACACCGCCGACTGTGGCAACAGGAGGCAGCCGACACAGAGAGCCCGTCGACGCCAGTGAGGAAGGGCCGACACGCTCACCAGGACCAAGAATCAGCAAAATAGTCATGACACAGCAACTACTGCCCGCCAACGTAGTGGTACACGCTTCGATGGCCGGCGTCGAGACTCCACCTGTCGATGCGGCCTGACCTCGACCTGATGGCATTGTGCCAGGGATGGCGGTGACGGGACCGCCTGGTCACGACGGGCCCCAAGGAAGGACCAGCGAGGCTCTGCCCAGTTGCCACTGGGCGAGGGCGACAGCCCAACATCTTCCGGCCCGTCGCAGGCTGTCAGCCAGTACGATACGGGTGTCAGCTCGCCACCAGCGCTGCACGAGGGCGAGGACCGGGTGCAAGTGCCGCGCCTCCCTGCCACGGCAGGCCAGGACCCCATTTCGCGCCCCCCCTCGGCAGCTGCCCCCGGGCGACACAGACTCCGAGGACCATCTGAGGGACGGGGGAGGCCCCCTGCCTCCCCGCAGGTCGATGTGCCTGGGCCGTGAGGTAGCAACCCGGATGCGCCACCTGCCAAGACGATCCCGTGTCCCGAACGGCGGCAGAATACACTAATTGTCAGAAATTTTGTACAAGCCAAGCCATTTTAAAGCCTACGAACTAGCGAACAATTTTTATAACAGGCTGAGTGCTATTGTTGAACATTATTAGGTTTACATAAGGTAAACGTAAATCTCTGTGTTTGTGAGTGAAACTTGTAACAATCTGAACATTGTAAGATTTCTTGTGTTCTTGAAATTTCACAAAAACATTATGTTTCTCAAACATTGTATCATTTGAACACTGAATACACAGCACACGATGCGAAGCACACCTCAACGTTTACGAATACGAGTAATCAGATTTGCCATATTTATTGATGAACACACTAGTGTAGTGAAAAAATGGTCTAACGACGGTATTAAAGACGACGTTAGCTCGAAGTGTTGGCTCAGTATTAAGGTCCTGCTACATAGAGATGGTGAGTCATCGATAGGTGACCAGTCGTCGTTGCCATTCTGCCATCTGATTGGAGAATGTGACCATGACGTCAGAGTCGTTGTCGTGTTGTTGTCGGGGATGGTGGAGATGGCCAACTTTTATCTTTCACAGACAACTCGCCGACAATCCACCGACTCGCGATCATCAGATGGCCACTACAGTTTTTTGATTAGCCATATATATGTGCCACGAAAATTACGAGCCAATTAAAAGTGTAAAGTTTCTATTCGCGTCCACTACGATTTGTATTGAACTTATTTTAAAGTATTTACTGCACCATTTGCAACAAAATTTTGCAAATATAAAAAGAGAACCACAACTGGCGATTGAGCTGCCATCTGTTATGAATTGCGGGAACTAAACTCACCGGCAAAGCAACGACTTTCATTGTAGCACGCAGCAAGGAAATGAACGACGCCGACTCGACAACACGACAGCGACAATCTCACCGTCTCTATGTAGCAGAGTCTTTAACCTACTAAAAAATGTGGAATGGACAATGTTTATCTCCGCACGACCGCAACTAGGCTAGGCTAGTAACCTACCCATAGAATTAATAAGGTGTTAACCTACCATTCTACGCATCATAGACACTGCGAATGCAGAGAGCTATTGGATAGCACCTGTCTTGTTCGATAGGTCGAATTACGTCGAGCAGCTGTAAGAATTGAGAGTATCGTTTCTCAACGGATCGTCAGTAAACCCAGTACTGAAACTGAAAATGTTTATTTCTTGTATGATTTTCAATGTGTTTAATGAACTTTGTATTGTGTTAAATGGAGTCATGTTTTTAAAGGGTTATTTGCAGCACCCGTTAAATTTTTTTCAGGTAGATTTTTCAAGCGAAGATTTTTTTCAGGTAGATTTTTCAAGCAAAGATAACAATGATGACTTTTCATTCAAAATCTAAGGGGGCTTTTATGTAACGTGTGCTACTGCCTGATATTTATGTAATATTTATTTTAATGTATTTTTTTATTTTGTCAAAGTAATTTTTGCCACTAGTTGTCATTGTTAATAGGTTCATTATTTTGGAGCCATTATTTAATTTAGAAATTTTTTTACAATCAGTAAGAATACATGTAGCATGGGCGCTAGACTTTTGCCTTTTCGGCATAGGTAAGAACGTACGTGGGGAGTCCATGCACTCCTCAGGAATTTTAAATATTATAATTGCCGAGTGTGTTTTATTGTCCAGATCGCCTGTAAGGTGAAGACGGGTCTACGGGCGAAGGTCTTGAAGAAAAGAAGAGGGTCTGGACGCGGTATACGCGGAAATATGTAATATTTTAGACGCCCACGAACAGATAAGGATGGTGCCAATGGACTTGAGTTCGCACCGACCTGGTGGTCATAAGGGAAGATTGTTTCGGCTACAGTGAAGCTGAAGTCATGTGTACTAGAGTACATAAATACGTCGGGAACTTCGAGGACACTGAGACGTCAGCAGGCTACTTAAATTTATATCCCAACTAAGTCGGAATTTTTATTAATTTTTCTGGAGACCAAAACATAATTGTTCAAATAAAAAAACAAAGGACTATATCATACTATACTCACAGAAAACCTGTATTTTAAAGAACTCATCTCTCCAAAGGCTGCAAAAACATGTATTTCAAAGTTAAAGACATTATGTTTTTTTTTTAAGCCTGGCTATCAAGAATAGTAAAATTTAGTAGTATTTTAATTTGAACACCTCTGGCAATCCAAAGAGTATTTCTTTCAACACAGTAATGTTTCTAGTGGCATATTATACATTTTTATTCCAGTAAATAAATATTTCAGGTGTATTAAAAGATCTTATAATACCTCCATACTATTGTGCTATTATTTCTGGTCTCTAAACAAAGGTTTATGTAGTGGTGTAGAATAGATAACAGTAACAAATATTTTTGCCTACTACAGTTGTTCCTTTAAATGCGATATGCAATTAACTACATGCTATAAACAAAAGTAAATACATATTAAGCAAAATAGAATCAAAATTAATTACTTGAACATAAAATTTTGCTACTGCTTAAAGGCCATGCCCTGTAGTTTTACAGTATTTTTTTTAGGTTCTTGGACCTAAAGTACCAGGTATTTAGATACGAAAATCAACTAAAATCAAACATAATAATTTTATATAGACGAAAGGTTGAATATTTTGCAAAACACCTACATAAATTCAAGCACTGCATGACTTTACATTCTGGAATTGTTTCAACAAATTCCGTTAAATACTTTCTCGAGTTCTTTGCACCAATGTGAAAAAAACTACCGAACATGGCCTTAAAAGACTGTTGAGTGCCACCTATCGTTCGTAAATTTCTTAACGTGTAGTCTACGTGATAATACTCTGCCCTTTGGATTTTCTTATAATGTTACTGATAGAATAGTTTTAAGTGATATGATATATAGTTGTTTATAATCACACACACACCACAACCCAAAAGTAATATTGCATTACGTCAATAATGAATAGCATTTAAGTTAGGTTGCCCAGGCGTGGCAAAACTTGAAAATACTGTCTGTAAAAATACTAAAACGGAAAATATAATTCTGATACTAATATAGGTACGAAAGTATTTGAAGTATGAATTGATTTCTGCATGAACATATCCAGGTGAAGCAATAAGTAAAATGGCTTTTAAATTTGATGTGCTATATTTTCCTCAGCCCGCGCTACACGCACGACAACAATCTGTGGGCTGGGTCCCGTTAACATGACCTTGAGTTCTTCGCTTTCCACCCCCAACCCCCTCCTTCGCTTCATCGCATACCATTTTCCAACCGGCCGCTGCGCATTCCTAGTTGGGTTACTGCTTCGCTCATTTGGCAGCGCTGTATACCGAACCTCCAAACCTTCGAGCTTCGTGCACACAACACCAGGGCGACGCGAAGTTTTGTGTTACACTAGAATGCTGGGCGTTGTCAGTCTGTATATCTTAGTCGTCTGTGACCTAGGCCTAGATGTTCAAATCCTGTCTTTTACAGAATCAATTTTAACAGAACCTTGCTCTAAACAAATTTCAATTCCTGGTTACTCTCTCTGCTCCAGTTACTGTAGAACCAATTATGTCAAAAGGAGGTGCTTGTTTTTTGTCAGAAATAAAATGACTTGTCACCAACAAGTAATAACTGGTTGTGAATACCAAAACTTCGAGTGTTCCTCGGTTTGTATAGAAACTGATGTAGAGAAGAGAGCCATAATTTTAAGGATATACAGAGCCCCTTCAGGAAATTTTAGCACATTTTTGAGTAAATTAGAAAGTATTATTTTTACTATTTATAACCACAATACAGAAATAATACTGTGTGGAGATTTCAGTGTTGATTATTTAAAAGAAACTGAGAAAAAATCTAGTTTAGACAATCTTCTAAAGACTTTCAACTTGAAACCGACAGTCCTTTTTGCAACCAGAACTGGAGGTACCACACAAACAGCCATAGATAATATCTTTATAGGTAACCATTTAACCACATCCAGTCAATGTCTGCCTGTAATAAATGGGCTATCAGACCATGATGCACACGATTTAGAAATCTCTCAGTGAAATATGAGCACTGAAAAAGTCTACTATAAAACCATTATACAGTTCTCAGGTGAAAATAAAAATAAATTCAATACTGCTCGTAACACTGAAAAATGGTCACAAATGCACTATTCTACAAAAGTAAATAACAAATTTAACTCTTTTCTTAGTTCCATTCTCCTGCATTATGAAAACAACTTTCCCTCAAAACAAGTTCGTATAAAAATGAGGCAAGGAAAAATCTGTGGATGACTAAAGGATTAAAATCCTCGTGTGATCACAAAAAAATAACTTTTACAAAGCCACTGGAATCAGTAACAATCCAGACATAGCCGATAGGTACAAACATATTGAAAAATTAAAATTTCATTAAAGAAGTGAAAAGAAAATACTTTAACAGTCTTATTGAAAACACTGCAAATTAAATCAAAACAACTTGGAACATTATAAAAAAGGAAACAGGCAAAACAACAGAGCCATTTTCAAATATCAAACTAAGTATTGGAAACAAAACAGTTTCCGACACAAAGACACTGACTAATTCGTTCAATTCATATTATCTCAATGTTGTTGATAATCTAATTAGCAAAACATCTCAAAATCATATTATGAACCACATAGTATTATCAAGGAAAATCAGAGTATTCCCTTATAACATGTCCTAAAATTTTTGCAAAAGAAATTGAGGAAATAATAAAAGGCCTAAAACCAAAGCTATCCTGTGGCTATGATGGATTAGCAGTAAACAAATAAATAAATTTGCCTCAGAACTCAGTACTCCGTTAAATCACATATACAATGCTGTATTAAATGATAGTGTATTCCCTGACCGACTCAAATGGGCAATGGTAACCCCACTCTTCAAGAAAGGAGAGAAAACCAATGTAGCTAACTTACAGACCAATCTCATTGCCAACGACTTTTTCAAATATTATTGATAAACTAACCCAGATAGCATATGTAAGCTTGCAGCAATCCTGCAATTGACTTGATTTAGGCTTGCCATTACAATCCGTATTTGGTAAGTTTGATTCAAGGTCGAGTCAAGCCTACTTTTTACAGTTGTATTCTGCCTTGTAGGCAAGCTTGTTACAAGCTTGCAGAAACCTTGTTACAAGCTTGCAGCAACCTTTAATCTAGCTTTCCTCGCAAGCTTGCTGCAGGCTTGTCGTGGGGAGACTAGTTAGCTCATTCAAGCCTGATTCAAGCTTATGGCTTGACAGGACAAGCTTGCTTCAATCTTGCATACTAGTCATGGCAAGCTTGAATCAAGCTTATTTTGCTACCAGGGAATATATACTAGACTTTTAACTCATTTTAAAACATCAGTATGGTTTCAGAAAAAATCCTCCACCAGTGAGGCAATATATCAGCTCATCACAAATGTCTTGAATGCACTCGACCAAAAACCTACCATCAATCGGAATTTTTTGTGACCTTACCAAAGCCTTTGACTGTGTCAATCACAAGCTGCTTCTTCAAAAACTACTTTTATGGTGTAAGACGAGGAACTAATAAATTAATATACTCGTATCTATCAAATTGACAACAACAAGTTTGCATTAGGGAAGACTCAAATATTGTTTATTCAAAACCAGGTAAGATAATACATGGTATTCCTCAAGGTTCAATTCTTGGACCTTTGTTATTCCTGGTTTACATAAATGACCTTCCTGACTGCCTAAACAATAGTTCTATACCTACCTTATTTGCAGATGACACCAGTAACATAATATCAGGCAAATCAGAGGAACATCTTAATCAAGTAGCCAACAATACATTAACAGAATTAGATTCATAGTTTATAGAAAACAAATTAAACCTTAACACAGAAAAAATCAATTTCTTACAGTTTGTGAGAGCAAATAGTAATCAACCAACGATAAATGTTCATTGCGGCACTGCAGAAATCAATAAAGCCACAGACACAAAATTTTTGGGTTTATATGTTGATTGCCAGCTGAATTGGAAAACACATATTGAACATATCATTCCAAATCTTAGCTTTGCATATTTCGCTCTCCGTAATGTAGCAGTTATACTAAACAAAGTTTCGGTTTTAATTGTATACTTTGCATATTTCCACTATTTTATGACATATGGCATAATGTTTTAGTGTAATTCCTCTGACAGAAATAATGTTTTCCATATGCAGATGAGAGCCGTAAGAATAATACATGGGAAAAAACAGGCTGAATTCTGTAGACCCCTTTTTAAAAGTTCCAAAATAATGACCTTAGCTTGTGAATATATTTACTCATTGCAGACATTTATCTCCAAAAATCATAAGGGTTTCCACACAAGTGAACACTTTCATCAACATAACACTAGAACTAAAAACCATTTACACATGCCTCTTGTCAACTTAACCTTACAGCAAAAAGGTCCTTCATACACAGCTTTCAAGTTGTTTAACAAACTCCCCAGGCACCTGCAAGATGCATGTTTATCAAATACAAAAATATTTTAAAAAACTCCTTAAAGATTTCTTAATTCCTAATGCGTTTTACTCAGTGGACGAGTATTTGAGTGGATCTTTGACTGTACAGACACTTATTTAAGATATTTGTTCTGGGCTAAGATTCTGTTCCTTCTCTTGCTTTTTTTTTTTCTTTTGCATGTGGAGACTACGAATGTTGACATGAGCTCACATATGATCGCGAGCTCGAACCGACAAGAATAATGTTGAATTTCGCTCTACTACTGCCTGCTTTTAAATGTAGATATTATGTCATTAATTCATTTGATTGTATATTGTAAATATGACTTGTCCAATATCTTTGAGCAAAAATGTACACAAAAAATTATCCAAGGACACAATAAACTAAACTAAACTAAAGATGTCCACTTAATTTTTCACCTGTAAGTTCATTGTTGTCCTCGCACAATATGTTTGCTGCTTACACTGTCGTCTCGGGCGAGTACCATCCATGGACCATAGTGTACTGGCTATATGGCAGCTGTAAAATAAACCGCGCTGTTCTGTATATCAGATCTGCGACTTTCATTCAACAATGGTTTCATAATATTCTGCCCATGTAAGTGTCAAGCAGCTTCAAACAAAGGACTGTCGGCATGCCAGAATGACACGCACCATCATCGGGAAGAACCTAGACAGACATTTAGTGGCTGGAGGACTAGGTTTAGGGCCAGCAAATCGGCGACCGACGCCAATCAACAAATACCAGGTTATCTGTGGTCTGACACATCCTAATCCGTAGTGAATCGACGCTGCCCCCCCAAACCAACTGCCATATCATTACGAATTATTATTATTCCTCAAACTAGTTAAGTGTGGTGTATTTTATAGCTTCCTCTCATAATTCCATTAGAATAAATTTAATCATTTACAGTGCATTATTTGGGTCACCTCGCAGATTGCATGTAAGTTTACTGCAAGCCTGCAATTGACTTTATTTTGGCTTGCCATTACAAGCCCTATTTGGTAAGTTTGATTCAAGCTTGTGTTAAACCTATTTTTTAAAGTTGTATCCTGCCTTGTACAAGGCAAGCTTGCATCAAAATTTCCTGGCAAGCTTGCTTCAGGCTTGTCGTGTGGTGACTAGTTAACTTGATTCAAGCTTACTGCTTGACATGACAAGCTTGTTACAAGGTTGCAGACTTGTCGTGACAAGCTTGATTCAAGTTTGAATCAAGCGGATTTTACTAGCTGGGCTGCAAGAGCTTCATCATCTCATTACTCATTATTAAAAATTTTAAATACGTCTGCTAGTTTGGCCATGTTTACAACACAATTAAAACAATGTAGTAGGCATTTTCTTTGCACCTCTGCGAGTTGATAACTCTTTCGTTTTTACATGCATTAATTTGACCCAACTATTCCAACTTCTGAGAGAGGGCAACGAAAACAAACCTTGAAATATATATTTTGCAACTACTGAGGGACTAAATTACCTTTAACCGGGGAGCACCTTAACCTGACGAATAAAACACTCTGTGCCATATTGTTTTCGGTGATTAAAGCTGTTTTTACAATAGAGTGATGTGTCGCTCAGCAACGAATGTCAGCCAGTCAGAGCCTTGATGGTAGTGATGGGTGTCGAGAACATTGCACGGGCAGCTGACATTGGATTTGACTCACATCGCTGGTGACGGATACAAATCAGAAGAAAAGTTGTTTAAATTTTAATACTCGTGCAACAATTTTTCAATTTAGAACAATGTTAAATATAAATTTTTATGCTGTTAAAATTATATTAATATACCGGTATTTGTGTAAATTATTGTATTCTATCATATAAGTTAGTCGAAAAGTAACTATCATATTTGTCATACTTTATTTTTCTGTAAATAATTAACCTCTACTATGTTTGATAAATTATTATTTAAATTGATGCCAGCATTAACAGATCATAACTTTGTTATTTTCCATTTCATGATTCTTCTAAAAACTTCTTCTGTTGCTAAATAATTTCTCTAGGAATAATATGGCCGCACAAGTTCGTGTCGCCAGCTGCCAGCATTATATTTTCATCACCCTTTTATGAACATATGCAGGAACCAGTCGCTGACGGCAAGCATCGGGTATATTGCGCCGCTTGTTTTGTGAAAACCACTTTAAATGCCTAGGAGCGTCTTGGGAGTTGCAAGACCACAAAGAGTCGCCAACGGATCTATTATGACCGCATCGCAAAGCAGTTTTGCGATCGTAAGCCACGTTAAACAAGACTTTGCGATTGAAGCGATTACAACTCTCTCTCTTTACGACTACAAACCGTCCACGTGACGCACACATATCGCCAGGGCCGGCGCCAGGCCCATGAGGCACATGCGGCCGCATGTGGCGCCACGCGGGCAGTGGCACCAACGGAGCTCGGAAAAAAAATACAAAAAAAAAATTAATTAATTTGAGCAAAATAGTTTTATACATAAATAAACGCCATGAACATGTACATGATTATAATTTTATAAAAGATAGAGTGTTTCTGTTTGCTAATATAGCAATATGCGAATGCGAGCATCGGTGGTGATGCGATGGCGATGACTCATCGTTTGGCGGCTATGTGGTGGTGGTGCGCGTGCGCGCCGCGCGGTGCTTCCCTGCTTTCCTGTCACAACGTGAAGCCCTTCCGCCCCTCCCCACCCTCCTCCCGCTGCCCCCGACCCTCCGTAATGCCTGCTCACTGCACCACTCGTCCGCTCAGTCTCAGTGCTAGTGCTATCGGTCAACTCGACAAGTGCATGCACACGCCTACGCCACTGTCCAGTTTGATATTATTATTGTGGTGGCATCATGGCGGACAAGAAGAAACCTACGGGTACTTTTTATAGAAAAAGAAAAAAGGACATGGAAAGAGAAAACGAAAAACAGCCGAAAGCAATGAGTAAATTTTTTGTTAGATCTGAAGTTGACTCTTCCGTAGAGTCTGAGTCTCATAAGAACGACACCGCAGAACAACAAACAATGCAGGTAAGAGCAATTATTATATTTATCTGTACTTTTAAATTAGTTTCTTAATGGTCTGAACTAGGGGTGTTTTTCCCCGAGATTCGGGATCCCGCACACCACTAGTCTGAACTGAATTTGTATTCCAACTTTAGGCCTAGGCCTACCTAAACGAAAAATTAAGTTTTCTCCATACAAATTTTCTCAACTTTTGTTGTGCATTTTCTATGAGATGATTTAGTATCCAACATGTGTTACACGTGTTTCAGGATTCTGATTCCGAGGAAACTTTGGTTATTCC
>PNEQ01033879.1:0-23261 GCA_003012365.1 Medauroidea extradentata | reverse complement strand
TACACTTAGGGAGGTAGACATGGCCCCAATTGCGGCCATGTCTGCCCAATCCCTCTCTGCCGCGATGCATGCCTCCTCTGCATGAAACTTCCCCCTTGTAGGCGTATGGGGCTCAGCCCTGAGACGCACTTAGTCCCGCTCCTTCCCCGGGCCTCACACATAACTTAGTAGTTAGGGTAGGTTAGGAAAAAAAAATTGTACATATGTGTATGTAATTTTTCTGATAAATTTGTATGACATGCTCCACACCCTAAGCCGTAAGGTGCTTTTGTTTTGGGTCTATGGAGTGAATATGAATAAATAAATAAAATAAATAAAAATTATATGAATTCTTCCTCACCACTGACACATGTCATGATTCTTCACAGCATTCCCAGAGCCCTCCTTCCTTAGAAAAAAACCTGTATCTTTCCCTTCCATCCAAGGTCTTTTCATAACAGAACCATAAGTAGGCTTACTTGTATTCTGTCCCAAGGGTTTTTTGTAATCCGCTCATAAATAGGCCTACTTATATTCCGTCCCCTTATCTCCTGCTCCTGTACCTACCTATACCACAGTACACCTTCTACTCAGTGTTGATATTATGAACTCAGTAATTACACTATGCTATTTATGCATGTTTGCTAGGTATATATAGCCTAAATGCATTTATAGCTATGTTGTACTAGGTACTGCATAAGTATACACAATTTAGTAGATAAAAGTATATCTACACAAACTGAGGCAGGCAAAGTACATTCAACTGAACATGTCATAAATAATATCACTCGTTCGCGGAGTATTTTATTCAATAAATTAAACAATGTTACTGCTCAGAACACCTTTCCAGCTCTAAAAATACAAGTTATGCATACATAAAATAGTAAACTGTTACATCCCTGGCAAAATGACACACTTATGTGGTTAAGGTATTTTCAAAGTTTTTGTTGTGTGTCATTTAAATATTATTTGCCAGGCACATATTTAAATGCTCTGGCCATACATCTACATGCACAACACGACATCATTGTGCAAAATATTCCATAAAACCCATAATTTGTCAACCACAAAACACCATTCGCATATTATACAGAATACTAATGTTTTGCTAATAAGAGTGGGCGTGGCCCGAAACGTGTTTTTGCATCACTTTGCGCACTACACACCTACTCCTTAACTTCTTACCTCCATGGTCAGAATAATATATCAGGGCTGCGTTTGCCATGGAGTTATAAAAAAAAATAAGAAATGTAATTGAATTAGTATACCTATATATTCGAATAATGTTTTTAGGTCACGAATTCAATGTAAAATTGAACTATTCAATTAACCTAAATGAAGGAAAAATATTTTTTTAGACCAAAGCCCATCGTGCCTAGCCAACTACTCTTTTTGTTCACGGCTATATACAGTTTTTTTTTGCTGGAAAATCTTGACAATTAGTATTTTTATAAGAATTTTCCTCTCCTAATAGTTCTTCAGTAGCCGCCGTCGTGGACGGTTCTGTTTTTTGGATCCTGTGTCGGGAATTCGGCACATTACGTGTTTGTGATGTCCTGGAAGTTTCTAGAGTTTGTTATAGTGTTTTCTGTTAATTGATATTGGTTCTAATTATTGACTCGTTTCGTGTATTGATTGGAGTTATTGGCCGTGGGCTAAACTAAAGGCCACTTTTCACTTTTCACGTTAAAAAAAAATAAAAAAAATATAAAAGAATCCTCCGGTTCTTTCGTACAGGTTAGACAACTACTTATGGTTTGGTTGGGTAAAAGAACGATAAGAATACAATTCGAAAGATATATGTAAAATAAGAAGAACTTCGTGTATATTTTTGCCGTACCCACCGCTACTTCTGAATTTCGTATGGGCTAGAAATATTTTCTTGGATGTGCTAACTATCTTTTTACGTCTTGACGCTGCTTGGTATTACTGTTGGACAAGGATTGGATTCTGTCGTGCTTTGTGATGAGTGATATGTTAACCGAGTTAGTTAAGTGATATTCATTGAGAATTCAGAAATTTGTTGGAGTTTGGGGTCAAATAGGCCTTTCTTATTAGGTAAGTCGTATTTCATGTCGAAGCCAACTTGTCTTTAAGCTCACAAAAATCATTTTGTGCATAAACTTGCGTGTGTATGATGTCACAACTGTGTTCAGTTATACAAAATATATAGTTTAGTTTAGTTTATTAGCCTCCAATACAGCCCAGTGCAAACTGGTAAGGAGTTGTCATACAGTATACATGAGTAAAGTACAAAAAATTACTTAGACCATAACACAACGTACATAACATTCAGAATATAAAAGTACAATAACATTCAACACATTTGAAAACAGCTATTTGTTACACCACCTTTTTTTTGACTAAATAGAAAACACAACATGACTAAACATACACAAGAACAATGAAAACAGTATAGAACACATGTTGAATTTAGTAACAAAAACATAGTACATAGTCTTCAATTAAAAAATTTACCATAATTGTAGTTTGGTAGGCATACTACATACAACACATGCACAACAGCAATAAAAAATCTTTGAAAGAACTGTGCAATGGGAGTGCATGACTGGATTTATTTACTTGGACATACTCCATTGCAAAATAAATGACTGTTAAAAGAAAACTAAAAATAATACAAGAAAACATAAATAAGCAGAGTATGCTTTAGTCATAAGGATACATACACAACATGAAATTCCAAAACTGGAATCTGGTCAGATAAAAACAATGAACAAACAGAAAATAAAAGAAATAACAAGAATATAAAAATAACTAAGTTGACATGCGACACAACGATTAGACGAGACAAAAACACAAACAGAAATACAACAAAACAACGATGAGACATATTTGTGTTTTGTTTAGTCTCATCGTTGTTTTGTTGTATTTCTGTTTGTGTTTTTGTCTCGTCTCATCGTTGTGTCGCATGTCAACTTAGTTATTTTTATATTCTTGTTATTTCTTTTATTTTCTGTTTGTTCATTGTTTTTATCTGACCAGATTCCAGTTTTGGAATTTCATGTTGTGTATGTATCCTTATGACTTAAAGCATACTCTGCTTATTTATGTTTTCTTGTATTATTTTTAGTTTTCTTTTAACAGTCATTTATTTCGCAATGGAATATGTCCAAGTAAATAAATCCAGTCAGCAATAAAAAAATTAATAAAAAAAATTAAAAAAAGTTAAAAAATATTCATGGTAGCAAAGTAATGTTAGTAGGCTACTATTCACTTCAAAAATTTAGCCTAACATAATTATTTGGTTGTCATATCCAACATACTTAACATAATACACACAATATAGAACACTAGAACAACAATAACATCCAACACATTTGCAATGAACAGACCGTGGGAAAAGGCTTACACTTTTCCAGTGTAAAGGATATATTACAACATATTAGGGGAAAAAAAAGAGACAACATATTTTGAAAGATAGTAGCAAAAACATATAGGTGATTCGGAATAAAGTGAGCACTCTAAAAAGCCCTGATTAATTTCTATTTTCTGCCAGTTTATATCTTTCCGCGGTATGTAAACGTAAACATTGCCACGTGCTTAATTTACATAGGCTTGTACAATGTTTACATCTACATTACACTGGGCTGAAAATGTTATCAACAATACCTACTTATTAAATATACGGGTATTGAATAAAATTTATAACCAATAGTAATCTTAGTTATAAATACCTGCGAGTTAACATATTTTAATACTGATTTCTGTGCATCGACTCTAATTTATACGACCCGCACTATTGCAGTTACGTATCTCGTAAATGTGTACACATGAAAATCGAATTTATAACTCAAAACTGCCACAAAAATAAAACACGCCATAATGACATGCAATTTAAGAATTCAAACCTGTTCAGTTATACTGCCATGAACGACGACGCACTCAACAAAAACAATGTATTTTCTTAGTATATGAAACAAAAAAAAATTGCTGTTTCTAAATCAAGATACTCATTTTGGCGTTCGTAACAACTTACATATTTCCAATGAGGAAACAGTCCCTTCTAATACTTTTGAATGTGTTTTATCAAAACCCATATTTATTGCACATTGACAAACACAACAACGCTCTCCTCTTGTACCGTCCGTTACCGTCATTGAACGCTTCCAAGCTAAGTGGCGAAAACCTAACTGTGATGCCACCTGTTGGTGAAATAATTAACTACGTCAGTGCGCGCAGCGCTAGACGCCTATCGCTAACGACTGTTGAATTTGAACGGCCCGAATTAAATCACTTTCTACTGGCGCCGTTTAAGTAAACTTATACAGGCTGTAAGTATGTCAATATGATCAAAAATAAATATTTTATAGTATATTAAATACGAAGAGGTCGATTGCATTTGATGTTCTCTCAGTAATGTTGTATTTAAATATAAAATACACAGAACTACGTGCGATAATTCACTGCCAACTGTATAAGCAGTAATGTAACTGTTGTCAATGTTGAATTATATGCAGCAACGGCTAGTGATTTTTTTCAAAGGTTAAATCTTTAGTGCTAACTTTATTCCGAATGACCTATAACACTATTCATTTATAAATTTAATATACTATAATTATTTTTTAGTTGTATCATAAAGGAATTCTTCTGCACTGTAATAAGCCTTACTGACAAAGAAATCTTTCAGGTGTCTTTTAAAGAGTTTGAGATGGCACGGCTTACTTATTTTTTATAGTCTTTGGGGTAAATTGTTCAAAAGTTTTATTCCAGTGACATAGGGACTTTTTTCAAGGAATTTGGTTCTAACTGATAGACATTGTATTTTTGAGTGGCTTCTTGTGTAATATTTATGTACGTCTTCATATATTGTTTCTTAAATCTTTATGATCCAGAGAAATTTACAATAGTTTAGTAAAGAATACGGGATTTATCTTACCAGAAGATAGTAGCATCACTACACTTTAATTTCCCTTGCTGGCCTTATAGTTCTGACTTTTGGTTTGAACCCCTACTTTTAATTGTGTCTGCAAATGGCGTCACCGTACGCACCATGCAGTGTCCAAATCAGGTTAGCAAATATAATTTCACTCATTAATCCCTTATAGGCCCTACCTTTGTAACATGCACGTCTTAGGAATATTCTTTGATCTTTATTGAATAATTGTTCCTATAAAACGTAGAATTTACAGTACAATTAACATATAAGTTACCTTTGAGTGGGGTATCGTGGGATGGCAAAAAAATTTTGGACATAATTTCTGGAATTTTTTTTTTTTATGTGTAAGAACCATAACGTCTACATTGGGCTTCAAAAACTATTTTAAAGAAGAAATTATTAATAAACACATATCTACATAAACCCAGAAACATTAATTACAATTTACTCGTTGCCTTTCTTTCAAGGTGGCCTCTTATTGGCTGCCCCCTACAATTCCTTTTCTTGGATGAGCGTATGCTACTATCACTTCAAGTGTCTTCTCCCCCTCAGCCAGAATAATGGGCTTGTTTTTTAATTTTGTGAAAATTGTGCCTAATCCCGCTGTCTGACGCTGGCGAAACTGCTTCGCAATGTAAAAGATAATGTTGCTGCATTGTCGAGAGTCTCTATGGTGTAACATGTTGCTTGTTATGACGTTGGGAATGAAGGGGGTGCAGACCATCAACAACTTTTGTTTTTTTGGAACTTTGTTCATAGGCCTCTAGGACCTCGCTTAGCTTTCACAAAGGTTATTTGCTATATAAATTCTTATGTTAGCCTAACACATATATTTTTAACTTATTCATATTGGCTATTGAAAATTCTGACTACTAGGCAAATACTAAGCATAGAAATATCAAACAGATCTATACTAATAATAAAACTAAGCCCCACCAGTCACATTGTTGTAGAGGAAAATACTAACAATACCAGTATCTGACAACTCTATGCTAATAACAAAGAGAAGTGAGCGAAACATAAGCTAGTAGCAAGGGATGGAACTGTGGTGTAAATGTTATTACTTTTTTGTTAAAATAAGTTTTTGCTTGTTTATATGTGGTATATTGCTTTTTTAGCCATCTTTCTCTGGTCGTGGGATTGAAAACTTGCCATTCGTCAAGAAAAAGGATGATTTTCACTGCAGCGCACAGCAATTTTGTATACCAAAACAGGGTAGCGAGAGGCTGCAAAAACTGGGAAAAGTCAGGGAGTTCTCTAAAAAAACCTGGAATTTCAAAATTTAGTAAACGGACATTTCTGCGAACACAACGTACCATTTTCTTGGTACATGTACCAATTTTCAAGTTCCATGGTATCTTTTCGTACCAGTATTGTAGTTGCATGGAACAGTGGATTTGACGCGTGGTACCAGTTTTTTGTCTCAAGTTTTTTTTTTTTTGCGTTTTGTACCTGAATTTTCAGTGGTTCCCGCAAGTGTTGCCAGACCAATGGTTTCCATGACGCTGTGTTGTGATGTTTTCAAGTTTCCACAGTGGTAAAAAATTACTCTCCCGTGGTGTTTCTTGCGTACTGTTTGCAAAATGCTGTAAATTTTAATGAATTTTTAGTTAATAAAGGGGTTTTTAAACAGTTGTGGTGTTTTCCCCCAAGAGTTCGTAGTAGAAATTGAAGGCGTGGACTTGGCAACATAGGTTTCACAGTTTGCTTTTGCGGCATTCTGATACGTTCGTTAATCATTGTCAGCGGTTGTTTATTGTTTACTTGGCATGGCACGAATATTTTTTCTATGGTTCATGTGAGTATGAATATCTTCTGAACGTGTCTGAAGTCCGTGGATTTACATTTAATTGTATTTTATGTACCGTACCGTGTAATGGAGGAAATCGCCTGAACTTTTTGGCTCTTGCAGTGACAAAGGCGTATAAAAAGTTACAGCATAACGTGATCTCGTGTGTGTTTATGAAAATGATTAAGTGCATTTAAAATATCTGGAAATGAATGTCCAATGAATGTTATTTCTACAGTGTAATTAATTTAGGAAAAACAGTCATGACAAGAAGAAACATACTGTATTTGTTAACCGATCCTACTACTATATAAAATTAAACCCGAAGATCCTGGTGAAAACTCTGCAAGGTGCAATTCGTACAACATTAATTGTTCTTTAAGCAAAATGGGCCGGCGTTCCGTTGTGAGCCACATTGAAGTAGGCTGAGAGTTTAAAACTGTGAAGGTAGACCTAGATGCTTTTTTTCAAATCTGTACCATGTGAAACAACAATGTTTCCAGATTACTGTCACAGCAAAGAAACTTCAGTTACAGCGAGATAAGATAGGTTTTTAGATCACATTTGGTCTTGCGTCATATTTCATGGATGAAATGAGTTAAATGCTAGAGGGGAATAAAGTTGTAGTTTATTTCGACGAATCATTGTACAAAGTTTCTCAAAAACAAGTGCACATTACAGTATGTTTTTTGGGATTCAAAGAGTGATGGTGTAGTGACCATGTGTTACACACTGTTTTTAGGCCACTTGTTAAATGCTTTTAATTCTGGTACCAAAAGTTTTTCTCTCCATAATTTCACAACCACAGCATTTTAAAAGTGGAAAGTGAATTGACATAAGAGAAAATTGTTGTATTTGTATATTCCTAGGACTTTGTTGCTTTGTTAATAATGAATATATGATAGAATTTCTACTAGGTGAAGTTACATTGATAAGTAGTGTTCAGCTTCACAAAAAAAGGTAAATACCAAGTATCATTACTCATTGTGTACTGGCCAAACAATTGATTTTAGACATATAGTTTATCATGAAAAATGTTTCTACAGACGTTATAAGTAGTCCTACGTAATTTTTTTGTTATGTCAGGTCACTGTCGTAGAAGTACTGGTCGGGACACTCGCCTATCTACCAATGTATTTTGCTTGAACCCCTTGTTTGGTTGCAGTTCACCAAGTTACCGATAATGCTATAGGCCCTACACTTTTGGTGCTGCAGTCAGAGCGGTCAAGCTCAAACTCCGCTCACTTTTTTCCAGTGTTTACATTATAAAGTAAATAAAGATTGCTGGAGCCATGGTTTAAAATTGTGAGTGAAGGAAGCATTTCATAAATTGATAAAAAATACGTTCTGATAAATTGTTTAGCTTAGTGGGAGGGAAGTGGGCGGAGTTTGGGTCGGACCGCCCAGATTACAGTGCCAAAAATTTATAGCATTCTCGGTAACTTGGTGAACTGCAGCCAAACAGTAAGGAGGTCAAGTTTCCAGGCGAGTGTCCAGACCTGTTCTACGGCTATGGGGTAGGTTAAGTTAAAGTTGGGTTAGGTTATGTTAGTTTAAGTTGAATTAGGTTACAAACATTAAATTAGGTCAGGTTAGGTTCCCTAACCGTAATTAGGCAACCTAACAAAAAATTTTACATAAGGCTTTTAGACACATTGGAAGTAAGCTTACATAAAAAATTTGTTACCTAACCTAACATTCTAACTTAACCAAAAAAGTTTTTTTATGTATCACTATTTATAACTTCCCTAAAAACATTTTTCATAAATAAACTATATGTCTAAAATCAGTAGTTTTGCTGGTACATGATGAGTAGCGATTCTTAATATTTATTAAAAAAAAATGTTGTTGCGCTTATACAACCTAGTTAATTTTATTGATATTTTGTTGGTCAGAGAAATAAGAGCAGCTGACTAGGAAAAGTCACAGAAAAATCAGGGAATTTTTTTAAAGGCTTTGCTATCCATCCTGTGAAAGTACATGTGGCACATCCAAGGGTTGTAGTCTTAAAGAGTGATTTCATGAGAGTGTCTGTTCCAGTGCTGTTAAAGAGTCATTGATGACATCCTTCTATTCACCACTGAAACTTCTCTTGAGGCTTTCCTCTACAATGTGGTCTATGGCGTTGCTCTGAAGCTACACAGTTGCACAGTGGAGAGTCTGAGAGTCCCTATTTATACATGAACGACCAAGTTCTTCCATGTCCACGTCTGATTCTGTTCAGTTAACACAGCGTTCTTCTATGTAGTTGCAACCTTGATATATGTGTGAAGTTTTCGAGCTCGTGATGACCCGTACTAGCGTTGTTTTTCTTTAATTGGTTACATCTCACTAGCTGTCCAGAATGGTTTCCTTAATATGAGACTTGTGCTGAGTGGACTGAGCACAATTTTCTGGGACAGGTAGTCTTTGGAAAAGCTCTTAATTTATTAATCTTTTTACATCGCGAGTTACTGATTCTTGTCATCTCAAATGTGATGGAGCAATGTTGTTGAAAGTTGGGCAGCCAAGGTAGAGGGGTTGATCTCAAGAAGCCTGTTATAGTTCCCCTAGTATTGTTCAATTGAACATCCACCTTACAGACATTTACACTGTGGTACCATACTGGTGCGCAGTATTCAGTCACAGAATATACAAGAGATAAGGCTGCAGTATGGAGCGTGTCAGCTTGAACTTCCCAAGAAGTTTGTTTCCGGATTAAGTTATTCCTAGTTTTTTTAATGTTTTTTGCAAGTGATGTGATGCGAGTCCTATATGATAATGAAAGATCCAGTGTGATCCTAGGTTAGCTTCTTGTGGTGAGGGTTGTTCTTAACCGTTTTGCTACAGAATCTGAATTAAATATTAGTTTGCTAAGTGGTTGTTGAGCTGCAAAACTGTCACTTCAGTTTTCTTAGGATTAGGGCACAGTCTCAAATATTGTTTCCTGGAGTTAGTTATGCTGGTAATTGCTCACTTTTTTAATATGGAATTTGCTGTTTGTTACCTTAATTATTGTTTATTAAATTGTATAGTAATAAAAAGCATTTTAAAAATATATCTGTTCTGTAGACTGATAGCGATATAATTTTTTTATAAAGTTGACTTGGACTTCCAGAAACTGTAACAATGCTTCAGTTATTAAAAAATTCAATGAAGAGGTATTTTTTCCTCAGTTATTGACAGCTTATTGATTTATCTGATAAGTAGTACTGATAAGTTCTGTGTACAGACTTCCTTCTGATAAAACAAAATTACGTCTGTGTGAAAATAATTACCAGCTGTTGTTGAATAACCATTAGAAAGTACTTTGAAGTCCATTAAATAGTGCTAAATCATTTATAAATTATTGTAGTGAGAATGAAATGTTTTAATATATGTTGAGAATGAATATATCAGTTAGCTCTTTTATATTTTAAGTAACATTCAAAATTTTCCCTTGAATCTATGCACTGGTACTCAACATTATGATACTAAAGATTTTTTTCTCTCTGGAGCACTGTCTTACAAAATGGTGACCAACATCTTGAGCACTATAACAATAAAATCAAAATTGAAACTGTATCTGAAGTTGAGACCAATTATCTTGCAAAGTACCACTTGTCTTCAACACTGAAGATGTCGATGCAATGACATAGCAGTCAGTACCTAGGTCTTTTTAACAGAAACACAGAACAAAAGATTCACTGGAGCAAAATATTTGCTCAGAATGTAGGGTATAAGTGATACTTGTGATTGTCCTTTTAGTTCTTTTATGCTGTTTTCGAGAAAAATAAAACAGGCTGTGAATGTGGAGCGGTGTTGTTTGTACTGCTAAATAGATTCCTATGGATAAAATTGATAATAGCAATAGCCATACAGAATATTCTTCTTCAATTTGTGTAGCTGGTGCAGATGAATCCAGTGTTGGTTTAATGACTCATTTTGAACATCATGTTTGACTGTATAATTTCTTTCGTTGTTATTCTGTTAATTTTCAGAGATGTATGGTCGAAGATATTATTCTCAAAGGGAAGATGAGCAGTATAAAGAGACACCTGCACGTGTAAGTTATTTTACTTTTAATTTTATATTTATTAGTATATAATTTATATATTTTTATTAAGTTGAGTATTTTTTTACACCTTTCGGGTTTACACTTTTACCCCTAGTATTTTTAGTCCTATTGATTGATTTTATATTAGAAAATCCTTTCTTTTTACACTATCCTGCATGTTGCAACAATTTTCCCGGGTCTTAAGAAAACCGTAAAAAAAAAAAGTTGCACTGCATACTTAAATTGTTTACGGTTGACTGTTGATATGGTATTATTTAAAAGGAATGTGGCGCTGATTTCTTAAATTTTACAACATATTACCACCTGTAGCTGTTCAAAGGATGTATTGTATAGTGTGAAACTTTCCACTTTGTTTATTGTTTGTGTAATTTAAATAATATGTGATGTACTTGTCATTTTTCAGCAATTTGGACAATATATGTACTATTTGTGTTGGATGTCTACATGATGTGTCTGAAATTTATCTTTGTTAATGTCTGACTAAATTTGCTAGTTTAAATAAAATAAAAATTATGTTCTTACACCTTTTATTTTTGACACATTTTCCTGAATATAAACCTGTTGGCTAGTTTGCTTTTTAAATTGTTCCCTTAGTCACACCTTTAAAAATGATTCTCTTAGCCACCGATAGTCTGATACAATACTGATTAACTGTGTTAAGCCTAATTGGGACCAGAAAAAGCATAAGTAAATTTGTATTTAAATAACAGGATAAGCAAATTTATAAAGTTTTACTGTTAATGGATTGGTGATAATATTCCCCAGAATAATAATGTAACAAGGTACCGATTACTATACATTTTAAAGCAAAACAAATCATGCACTGTATGTGCAGGATTAAAAGTACTGTAGTGTATATAGTACATATTGATGGCTTAGTGCACAAATATTGTATGTCCACTATTCCTAGTTTCGAGATATTGCAAGTTGAATGTTTACAAAGCTGTCAATTAGTGCTATGATGTTATGTTACGCAGTAATGAGTATTCATAAAAAGTTTCACTATTCATAAATGTATTCTGACATGAAGAAAAGATTGTACTTGAGGTAGATTAAAGTTGTGTTAGATTATAAATGCCAATGTTTGGACACACAATGTTTGTGCTGTAAACATGTATGTTTAAGTAGGACAATGTCAGTGCACAACAATTGTAATGCATAATTTACTACACACTGAAGGGGTAACGAGCTGTTTTTGTGAAATGATTTATTACTACAGCAACTTATTGCATACAAATGAAACCAATATAATTTATCCTTTAAAAAAATTTAATTAGTAGCTATCCTTTATCTGATATAACTGTAAACAATTAATCTACAACACAGTCTCAGAATTATTCCTAGAATGGTCATTATAACTAAACAACTGCAACAGTTACAAATGTTCATGAAATGAAGTTAACCAAATCTACTTTTAGTCTTATATCCCATCCATGGATTTTCATAGCGCATGATAACCGTATTCAGTCTTTCAGTCTTTTTCCTCATCAGTGGATTCAAATGGCACAATATCTTTTTTTTTTTTTTTTTGCAGCAGCAGGCATGTCTTCAATGAAAGATTTATATTCTTGAGGTATTATTCCTGTTTCGAGGAGGTACATCAAACCCTTCTTCTTTGCTTCAGAAACTTGTAGCTGCCGTTTGGTATTTCTTTTCAAGTTCAATGTTGCTCCATGAGAGTGTTTTTTCTCGCCTTCCTTTGTGCAAGAGATTTATTTCTTTGAATGTCAGATTTATGAGATTGTACTTGGAAATGAATTGTAGAAGGGTGTTTTTTATCGAACCTCGACCACTTGATCTTCAACCACTTTACCTTTGCACTATCACTTTCATGTGTTGTGTTTAGCATGACTTGGGAAGCTAGTGCCTGCAAGTCAAACATGTCGTCAAACGTCAAAATTTTAACCTTTTAAGGTGCAGGTTTCTTGCAGGCCATCTATATAACAATACTCCACTCTCTGGTTGAGTAAATAGATTTATGTTTACGTGCACGTTCTACTGTAGCATGTACTTAATCTGCTTCTAAATAAGAGTGGCCAGGTTACATAAATTTCTATGTCAATTACTTGCAGGTGCTCTGACTTGTTGACACAATACAACATAGCAGCACTAGTGAACATGTTCTGGTTTTGCCCTCCACAAGTGTCACAAAAACTGGAAACATGCGCAACACTTTCAGGTAAATTGAGACGGTAATCCAACAAAAATTTACCAATTTCAGATGTTCCCTTAGCACCATTGGTCACATCCCAAACAAAACAATGACCATCTCCTCCTGTTAGTTTGTAGCAGTCAAAAATTGTGAAGTTGTGTACTGAAAGCTTCAGTTTGTAGTAAATTTGAGAGTCACCGGCAAAGGGAACCGTTAATACAGCTTGCAAGTCGAAAGAGATTGCTCTCTGCGAGACTCCATTATCAACAATCGCTTGTCTTTTATCATCTTTCATCTTCATTGATTCTGCTTCATTTTCTTTGTGAATTGTCCATTCAAGTTCGAAGGCTGTTTTATCAGAAGCACTATAATACTGATAACATTTTGACCACTGATCCTTCTTGGATTTATAAAAGCTTAGTGGTGGTTTAAAACTGTTGACTATCTCCCTGTACACAAACATTGAATCAGGCTTTCTCTCACATGAATCACAGTATAGGCGATACATAGTAGCCACATTTAAATCAGCAGGAAGGTACAGTTTCCAGGTATCCTTACGACAGTTGTGGGATTTCAGTTTTAGGAAGCTGTCTATGTGTTTCTTTATGTTGGCTTTAGCCTCGTCTGGCATGGTATTTGATGGGATTCTCCCCACTCTTCTATCTGAACCACCATAAGAGCCACCTTCTCCTTTAAATTTTAACGCTAAGTTAATAACTTGAAATGAAATGGCAAATGTGCTGCACAAGAATTTCATGCATACTCATTAAATTTCTCCATTATCACTGGGAAGTGTGTACACACGAGATTTTGTTTTCGGACGCGACATATCTCCGTGACGTTTCCTGCTTCTTGCAATGCCAGTCTCAGTCACAATGAAACAAATAAGCAGTGGTGACCGAACTCTTTGTAGCACAAATGTTGTATGTCCAGACATACAATGTCCGTGCCTCGTGAACTCGTTCACAAATTTACTAACTTGGTGTATGTTATAGGTACAACATCTGTGCACTGCACCTTCCATCCCTGTGTGGTTTATACAGCACAATTGACCCTGGGTGTTTACTATTTTTTAGTTTATTTGGACATACAATATTTGTGCACAAGATTGAGTTGACTCTACCGATTCCAAATATGTATTCACCTTAAAATGGGCTAAAAGTGGACATATAATGGTTGTGCTCTAAGTCATCACTATAATACATTATTCTGTAACTGATACTTATGTTGCACCCTGTGTACTGTAATCCACGGTGCATCGAGTGTATGCAGCTTATAGCAATCAAGGAGTGTTGCCAGGTGTGAGGCGGTGTCACTGATGAGAGGTAAGCTGTACTTAGTGGGTGTGTGTCAGTGTGTGCAGCGATCAGTCCTTACGAGTGATTTGTTTGTTTAGAATGCAATGCAGTGAAGACAATAAGAGGACTTTAAATGAGATAACTCCGCAATGTACAGCACACGCCCCATTAAAAATAACTCTTACAATACAAATGCAGAATGTAACCTTAACTTATGTTAAAACATGTGTTTTGTTGACATGTTGCAAAAATGACATTACAAACAGTATACAACCATCGTTGAGCTATCAATAAACTTGCAAGGTATGGTGGTGTGTTGTTAATTGAGATTAGTGTGATACTTGCTCAGCGGATGAAAATAATCATCTGCTCCTTTGGCACTGTGCTAGACCTACATGGAAAACTGCATATAAATAAGTCGCCCACTGCAATGTTTTGTCTCGTTTGAGGCAAAGATAACAGTGGAGCGATAAGAATAGCACTGGTACACGCATCAAGTAGTGTACTTTGTAGCCTCTTTGCGCAGTACACTAAACTGGCGTGCAGTGTTTAGTAGGTAGTTATCTGCTGGAGGGTGGTATCTAGGGGATGGGATGTGTGACGGTGTGGTAGATGGATGGAGAGAGCAGCAACGACCTGCACAGATAAGCCAAAATACTGCTAAGCGAAGCATGCCTAATCTGGAATGTAGGCCTACACTACATCGTAAAATATATGTGTAGGAGGGTCACTTTAAAGTGAGCATCTTTTAAAACCCTACTTAATTTCTGTTTTCAATCTGTTTGTATCTTTCTGCTGCATGTAAATAATTAGGTTAATTAAACCTTCATACCTTTTTAAAACTATTTTGTGATGTTAATTTCTTACCAACAGTAAAATCTTGTAAATTATTTCTTGCACAGTATACTTGTGCTGGGCCTACAAGAAGGAGGAAATTATTTTTACTGTCCAGAACCACTTATATTCACCTTCAGATTGCAGTCTGTGCTTTTACTGAACAATGTACCCATTATAAAATCTTAGTAAATTTTCAACTGCAGCTCAAAGGAGTATAAAAAAAAATAGAATCTCGTGTTGTGGACATGTAGTTAGTGAACTGTGTCATGCAGTCAGTACAAATCTAAGTTACTGTTGGACATTATGTAGCAAATTTAGAATACAAATAAATCTACTCCACATGGTATTGATATAAGATTGTTGTATTTAGGTTAGAAAATATATATTGAAGTACTTTTTTTTATCTAAAAAGTCTTCAGTTTATTAGGAACCCCATACAATTAGTTAAGAGCTCTGCTGGTTCAGAGATCAGGACAGATCTACATGTTGCTGCACCTTGGAAAAATATAACTGTAAAAAAGAAATACTTAGTTAAAAAATTATGTTTTTGAGCAGCACAAGAGAAATGGTTTTATAAGTGTTTTGTAGTGTGTCTGAATCTTAACTTTCGTATGAAATTTATCAAAAAGATTAGACTTTTAAGCAAATGAATGTTAGTGTGTACTTAATTTGTAGGCTTTCAATTTATAGGACTAGGTGTGAAATAATCAATAGTCACAATGATATGTTTTACTGATAAGTAAATAGTAACTTATTTGCAGCTGCGTTGGCCGTGGTCCGGATTAGACCACCTGCTTTTCAAAAAGGGATTCCCAATGGGTCCGTGCCCAGGTATTTCTCTTTTCGGAAACATGGCAGACATTGCAGTTGTCTGGCAGGTTTTTGTTAGGGAACTCCAGTTTCCTCAGATTCCCTTATTCCATCTGTGTTCCACACTCGTCTCATCCAATCCTTGAGTTAAGGGGCGACAGGTATGTCTCACTTGTTGAGAAGCGAGCCATCCTTTACCTCGGCCCTCCCACACCCACATTGTGACTACCAGAAGGCAGGACACAAGTTTCAGTTTTCATTTTTTAATTGGTAACTTGTTAGTTAAAGCTTTGCCATAAGATATGTCCTGTATGAAGGAAATCAGATCTGTACAGTATAAGTATGTCTTTATTCTAGCTCATGTGAGATTTAGTTAACACATTACAGAAATCTGATGAACTATTGGATGTATACAAAAGGTAGTAAGTACATTATGAAAGCTAATAAAAATGAACATTAAAGAGACTTATATATGTTGATTATCTTCATAAAACAAAAGAACATGAATATTCAGTAAGATAAATGTTTGTACTTAAGTGTTAACTGTACTATACATAATCAGATCTGCTAAGTCAGCAGTGGCCTGTGGCCTGCAGGGTGTTGACTGCTGGACACTCTAGTATGGCAGTGTTGGGATTGTTTCTAGAAATCCCTGCTTTATATCTTGCAGTGGTCATACTTGGAGACTGGCTCTCACTGCGACATGAAAGATGTTTTGTAATTCATATTTTACTAGCAACAGTTGTCCTTATTTAAGTAAAATATTTATGGTAGAATATTTTGTGTCCCAGGTGGTTACATGAAGTCTTCATGAAGCATACCTAATTTGTTTGAGTGGTACCATCAAACATTTACCAGATCATGGAGTTTATTGTATTTTCTTTTGTTTTAAACTGCTTAAAAAAAATCTTTGTTGTGGACTTTGACATGCTTGTGGTATTATGTTATAGTATATATTCTCCGTTCACTCTTAGTTGAGTTTTAGGATAAACAAAGCAAATTATAAACAAACATGTTCATTGGCTGCCGACCGCCGTGCACTGTGATCTTGCATAAGAAATAGATCTTTGTTATCTGTCGCGTACATTTAATTAACCACTTCATCACTTAATGAGAGAGTTTTATTAACAAATATATAAAATATACAGACGTTACAAACACAATCTACGACGCTATATGTTTATTACTTTAATTATGGTTAGCGAACGACACGTCCGTACAGTTGGTTGACGAGTTTTTTAATGACTGACGCACTGCTAAATGTAAGAGTTTCTTGGTACACTTGCCAGTATTTAGAGACGTACGATACTTTGAAGATACCAAAAGTTTAGTTCAGTAATAATTACCACAGTAAAAATAAGTCGGAAATATCACGATCAGATATAATGTTTTATTTTTTCAAAGTATTTTTGGACGTTAACGCGTCAATGTTGTGGTTACTGCGAATGTTTTCTTCTGTTCGTCCATTTTCCGTTCCAGTTCGTCCGATCCACGGCCGCGTGGTCCGATCCAAAGTTCCTTGTTCTATTTTGTTCCGTCCTCGCGTCGGTTTATGTTTACGTCGCTTGCAGATTAGGTTATGTGATGCTAGACGTGAACAGTGAAAATGTCTTGCATGGTTTTCAAAACGTGGATACGTCTTCATTAATGAAAAACTGTGGTGATGTTTTTAAGGCAAGAATAAAAATCTCGCATAGCAATCGTTTATGAATTAAGAAGAGGATAATAAATAAATAAAATAAAAATATGTATTAAAAATACAATGTGTGTAGTGAATTATCGACAGATTGTTTGGTGATTTATAAAATGTAATTTTTCCAAAACGAAGTACAAAATAATTCAGGAGGACTTAACAGTAAGTTTAATCACTCATCTTGTTGACAACTTTTTTCTGCATGTTGTACCAAATTTTCGTTACGTTAATCCCGGAATATTTGAATACAATCGTTAGTCATGACTTGACAATTACTATTAAATTTTGAAATATACTGTAATTACACATGTCAATATTTTTATCAAGTTTTTGTGTAATTTTGGTTTCCCTATGTCGATAACACGTACACAATTTTCACGCAATATAGTTTTAATATATACAGCGTTGTTGTTTCCTATGATGACGACTTTACACACTTTTGTCGGTTGGAAATAGTACGTCGGCGCGACGCACAAATTGAGTCGATTAGAAGCTAGCGAAGTGCAATGATATTACTTTATTTGTTTACTTCAGGACTCAACTTAGAGTGAACGGAGAATAGTCAATTCTAGATCATAAGTGCACTGATCAACCATAGTACCCATGACAACCTTTATTAGTTGTAAGAATCCAAATTATATGCAATAATCCTATCTGTGATACTTTGGAATTTATTTCAATTCATTATTTTTTTTAATACAGTATTCACAGACTGGTATGTGCATTGATTAGTGACGTGCTGAAAGTTTTGTGTAACTGTTGTGCAATAGTTGTTTATTGACATATGCAGTGGTATCTACAGAAGTAAAAGGAGCCTAACAGTATCCCCCTTACCACCTCTTCACAGTACAAGTGCAGATAATGTGGAATTGACTGTTATATTTTATTGGTTCATAATTTGGTATGTAAAAGTAATGTGTGGTTTGTAGGTGCTTCCTCTCAAGTTGAGCCACTCAGACACTCAGAACATAAGAGAAGTTTTACAGTTTGTCAAGCCTTCATTGGAACAATTGAAGCAGTCTAACAATGCTTTTGATAGCAGTATTACACCACATGCGGCAGGCCGGAAATGTGATAATTCTGGTGGCAGTGATTTCAAAAAGAAGTTCCTACAATGCATTACAGGTGAGCTGTTCAGGATGTCCACAATTTCCTACTTCCTTATTGTTCATTCTAGACCATTGTGAAACTGTGCATGAAGGTTTTATCGTGGAGGGCAGGTTGGTTGGAGCAATTTTATAACTGTTATTTACACTCTGTGGTGCTTACTGTTTTCCGAGTGCTATTGATTGCCTTGAATGTTTATTGAAAAGTTTGTTGTAAACCAAGGTGTTTTACACATGTAACTGTACTAAATTCAACTGTGCTACAAAAAGTTGTAAAAGGATGGCTTTGACATAATTAAAAAAAAAAAAAAATGGTTAAAAATTACTGTGTTAAATACATTACAGAACTTAATTGTAATAAATTGGTACTATAGTTTTTTTCTTTCTTTCTATCTATAAATGCCTACCATGATGTAGTACTTTTATATTTTCTTCTGTGTAACTGCATTGTTTTTCTGGTTAGTAAAGTATAAAAAATTTAAAGAATAGGTATATAATGAATAACCAGTTACAGGTAACATTTATCCAATACTTTAATTCTGGATAATTGCATTAAGTCCACCGAGGATGTGGTGATAAATGTCATGTTATCTTTAGTTTTTATTTTTAGGGCTTACTGTACAGTTAAACCATATTACAAATAATTTTAGTGTCATGTAAGATGTAATGGGACATATATTGCAATTTGAATGCTCACACTGAAGCATTATAACTGTATGTGGCAGGTCACATACCCATTTTTTCCTTGGGAAGAAGGGGGAGAGGTGCTTTACTCAGCTTAAATGTAGTAAAATGGATGACTTCTCACATCAAAGGGATTGTCGTATTTTGTAGGAATATAAGGACACATATGTAGGTTGTTTGACGGCTACTGATGACGTGGAATTTATGAGCAGTAGATTTCTTTATCCCAATTTTAAGAGAAGCATTTCTGTGGTAGCCCAAAAATACATTACGCACAGATCAAATCAGCTCTTTTTCCAGATTTTGGAAGCTTGCAAGTGACAAATACAGCAACTGATACTGGCAAAGAGTACAGTAATGAGCAAGGTTTGCGCACATTGTCATGACCACGGTGTGTTCAAAGAAGTCTGCCAGTCCATTATACAAGAAAGAATGATACAGTAAACTCCTGGTTATCCGTGTTAATTAGGTAATTTCAGGTAACGCACGGATGATAGGGAAACATGGATAGTCAGAAATTAATGGAATTTATTTATAATTCACTCTTACTCTGTACAGATGTATGGTTTTGCCTACAAATACCGTACATGAGAAAAGTGATGTTGAAATCTCATTAATCCACTTATGTATGCCATACTTAACATTCTTCTGTTCAAAAGAAAGGTTTTTCTTAATAAAAATTTTGGCTTTTTACAGTGTTAAAAACACACAATGCCATACAGATAATCCAAATACTTGTTAATCGAATGGTTAATCGAGAGTTTACTGTACCAGCTCAAGCTACAATTAGATACATTTTTGTACTGTGAAAGTACGCAGGAACAAGTTTGGCTAATCCCGAGGAGACCCCATACCTCTTCCAAAATTATAACAAAACAAATGTAGGTTGATTTTGAGCGCATAATTTAGATTTTCAATGCAACAGTTGTCACAAACAATGACATTAATTTATTATTAAAAACACACATTGTCTAAATTCGCCCATATGGCTATTACAAAACGCGAGTACCAAACATCACACTTTAAACGGGGCATACCATGTCGTTCGTGTCAGTCCCTTCGACTCCCCGGCGGCGCCCTTTACCAAAATGGTAAGGAAAACAACCAGAAGTAAACACGCAAATCACAGCTTAGAAGGAGCAAACGACTTCAAAGAAAACTAACATTAACATAACTCAAACGCCAACTTACCAAAGACATGACGACTGTCGGAGCGTCGAAAACGGCTGAGAGACAATGCGCATTGGAGGAACGACTAGCAGATACTGACCCACACCCGAGAGCGAGTCGGCTGGGCTTACCAACGGGAGAAGGGGAAGGCAGCAGAGTCAAGGAAGGGGCACGAACATTACTGAAGCTGTCCATCGATAGCCAAAGTACGTGGCGGCGGCGGGAAAGTTCAAAATTACGCCGGAATCAAAGTTTTGACTAAGTACACACACTGCGAATCCGAATCACTGGCACTGAGTTCATAGCCTCAAAAAATGTTCCACTATGGCAATTACTAGATTCCAGAAGTCTTTCCAATTATTATATAAAAAAACCCACACGACTTTTAGAAACATATGTTCAGATATTGTACGTAAAACACAGTAGTGTAGTCAGTGCTGAAAAATTGTATGTCGGGTTAAATTTTCATTTGTTAATCCATATTTATATCAATATAGTAGTCAAGTATTCTTACTGAATAACTGGGTAAAATTATTGTAGATGGTAGGCTTTATATCGAAAGTCTGCATTTTGTGCTAGTGATACAATATCCTTCGAAAATAGACTATTATAAATATAATGGGGTAGACTACCTCATTTTAAATAAAACCAATTTGCTGTGATTAGTAATAAATTTTGTTATGACGTTGTGAATGTCTGTTTTTATGCCGTATTAATGGAATGTTGCAGGTAATATTGATTCAAGGTTGGCAGCATCACAGTTTATGGGAACGCTTCTGAGCAGGGATAATAATGTTGATGCAGTTTTAAAAAATGAGTTTGAGGAAAAACAGGAAAGCCCAAATTACAGAAGAATGAGGGAATTTAGGAGAAAGCTACCAGTCTTTAAAGAAGAACTTCGAATTCTCTCCATGATAAATGCACACCAAGTTATTCTTATAACAGGAGAGACAGGTATCGTTGGTGTTTTAGTTTAATTTGTATTGTAAGATGAATGAATGTTGCAGGGAAGTTTTCATATTATATTGTCTTTCAGGGGTCGGTCTTGTTGAGGTGATAGAGTTGCTTCCCAGTTATGTGAATTTATCTGTGTGTTGCAGTTCAATTTTAATTTACACTGGATGTACCTCGTAGGGCTGGCTGTGCTGCATACCTCTGCTCTGCTGTTCTTCAATCCTTCGTTGGTGTAGTCTGTTGCTACCACTATCCATAATAATATGGATTGTTTTGGCCTGTTTGTTCAAGTTATTTTGTTATGAACTTTGGTTTAACAAAGAATTTGTTGCAGCCATAATAGTGATAATGTGCTTTGATTTCTGCTGTAATTGTAGTATTTTTTATGTTTTCCCCAGAATTTTTGACAATTATAAAACTGATAAAATTGATAGTATTTTATTTGTATAAATTAGTGATAGTTTTTGATAAGTCGTTGTTTATTGGAATATTGTTCAATGGCAAATTTTTAGCTTGCAGAGTATTCTCATAATGGTATGTCAGTCAAAATTTTAATGTTAAAGATGCATACACCCAAGAGAAACAACTGGACTAAAAAAATTTCTCCTTTGAACATCTTCACTTCAAGTACTGTACTCATCAATGTAATGATGTTTATAGGTATGAAGACCTAAAAATATACTTATAATTTGACAGCAGCAATGATAATCTAAATGTGAAGTTTTACTTACTAGCTGTGTTGATTTTCATGTTTAAGTACATACTCAAAATACGTTTCGTCTGCCAGTGGAACAAGCCTCTACTACTTCTGTTTTTATACCTAAATTATTACATTTTTTAATTACTTTAATTTACAAAATGGCTGTAATTTAAGGGTCTTCTGGATCAAATCCGCCATTGCTGTTTTGTGACTTTTAAAGCCTTCAGGAGAAATCATTTTATTATGAAAGCTAACATTGAAAATTCATACTAAAGTAATTTTTGAAGAACTCACATTATTAACTGTGTTTGTGAGAATGTGATTTTGCATTAAAATTTTATCAAATTAAGTTATTCACTGTTTAATTCGACCAAAAAAAAAAGTTTTTTATGTGAAATGTTCAAAGAAAATTTACTCCATACAAACATGTGCATTGCGATTAGGAACATTTTGATACACTAGACCCCCGATTTTACGAATACTCACGGTTCCTCTCATCGCATTCGTAAAATCGCTACCTTCGTAAATTCGATAGCGGCTTATTTTGCCCCCCCGCCCCTTAACAGAAAATTTTAAAATTGCATTTTTTTTGCAAAGTGTCTCTAGGCCTCGACTTCCGTAGCCTTTTGCGGGAAATTAATGAACGTAATAATGTAAACATAAATTGATATCAGTAGCCAGACGTCAAACTGTTGAGCGGTAGATATGACCCGACCCTTGTCCCCAAAAAATGAGAAAATCGAGATTCCGAGTGTCTTCTCTCGAGCGAATAGCCTGACTCCCGTAGCATTTAACGGAAAAATAAAGCAAGTGATAGTTTAAATATAATTTTATATTAATAGTCAGAAGTCTTGCGATCAAAAGAATGCCGCTCAACAATAGATATGATCGACCTTTGTCCTAAAAAAAAAGAGAAAACCGAGCTGTCGAGTGCCTTCTAACGAGCGAATAGCCCGGTTTGCGTAGCGTTTAACGGAAAAATAACGCAAGTGATAGTTGAAATATAAATTTATATTAATAGTCAGACGTCTTATGATCAAAAGAACACCGCTAAACAATAGATATGATCAATCCTTTTCTTAAAAAAATGAGAAAATCGAGATTCCGAGTGTCTTCTCTCGAGCGAATAGACCGACTTCCGTAGCATTTAACGGAA
>PNEQ01033878.1:0-23241 GCA_003012365.1 Medauroidea extradentata | reverse complement strand
AACAATCTGATCTTTAGCATTTACTGAGTAGCTTGGTAGCCGCAACAGTAGCCTATTGCAATCCTAACAATCTGCTATGTAGTGTTTACTAAGTATCTTGGTAGCTGCAACAATAGCCTATTGCAATCCTTACAATCTTCCCTGTAGCGTTTACTGAGTAGCTTGGTATCCGCAACAATAGCCGATTGCAATCCTAACAATCTGCTCCTTAGCATTTACTAAGTATCTTGATAGCCACAACAATAGCCTATTGCAATCCTAACAATCTGATCTTTAGCGTTTACTGAGTAGTTTGTTATCCGAAACAATAGCCGATTGCAATCCTATCAATCTGTTTTGTATCATTTATTGAATATCTTGTTAGCCGCAACAATAGCCGATTGTAATCCTAACAATCTGCTCTTTAGCATTTACTGAGTAGCTTGGTAGCCGCAACAATAGCCTATTGCAATCCTAACAATCTACTCTGTAGCGTTTACTGAGTAGCTTGATAGCCGTTACATTAGCCTATTGCAATCCTAACAATCTGCTCTGTAGTGTTTACTGAGTAGCTTGGTATCCGCAACAATAGCCTATTGCAATCCTAACAATCTGCTCTGTAGCATTTACTGAGTATCTTGGTAGCCGCAACAATAGCCGATTGCAATCCTAACAATCTGCTCTTTAGCATTTACTGAGTAGCTTGGTAGCCGCAACAATAACCTATTGCAATTCAAACAATCTGCTCTGTAGTTTTAATTTAGTAGCTTGGTATCCGCAACTATAGCCGATTGCAATCCTAACAATCTGCTCTGTAGCATTTACTGAGTATCTTGGTAGCCGCAAAAATAGCCGATTGCAATCCTAATAATCTGCTCTTTAGCATTTACTGAGTATCTTGGTAGCCGCGACAATAGCCTATTGTAATCCTGACTGTCTACTCTTAAGCATTTACTGAGTATCTTGGTAGCCGCAACAATAGCCGATTGCAATCCTAACAATCTGGTCTGTAGCATTTACTGAGTAGCTTGGTAGCCGCAAAAATAGCCTATTGCAATCCTAACAATCTGCTCTGTAGCATTAACTGAGTAGCTTGGTAGCCGCAAAAATAGCCTATTGCAATCCTAACTGTCTTCTCTGTAGTACTGTCTGCTATGTAGTGTTTACTGAGTAGCTTGGTAGCCGCAACAATAGCCTATTGTAATCCTGTCTACTCTTTAGCATTTACTGCGTATCTTGGTAGCCACAAAAATAGCCGATTGCAATCCTAACAATCTGCTCTTTAGCATTTACTGAGTATCTTGGTAGCCGAAACAATAGCCGATTGTAATCCTAACAATCTGCTCTGTAGCATTTACTGAGTAGCTTGGTAGCCGCAACAATAGCTTATTGCAATCCTAACAATCTGCTCTGTAGTGTTTACAGAGTAGCTTGGTAGCCGCAACAATAGCCGATTGCAATCCTAACAATCTGCTCCTTAGCATTTACTAAGTATCTTGGTAGCCGCTACATTAGCCTATTGCAATCCTAACAATCTGCTCTGTAGTGTTTACTGAGTAGCTTGATATCCGCAACAATAGCTTATTGCAATCCTAACAATCTGCTTTGTAGCATTTACTGAGTATGTTGGTATCCGCAACAATAGCCTATTGCAATCCTAACAATCTGATCTGTAGCGTTTACTAAGTATCTTGGTATCCGCAACAATAGTTGATTGCAATCCTAACAATCTGCTTTGTAGCATTTACTGAGTGTCTTGGTAGCCGCAACAATAGTCGATTGCAATCCTAACAATCTGTTCTTTAGTGTTTACTGAGTAGCGTGGTAGACGCAACAGTAGCCGATTGCAATCCTATCAATCTGCTCTTTAGCATTTACTGAGTATCTTGGTAGCCGAAACAATAGCCGATTGTAATCCTAACAATCTGCTCTGTAGCATTTACTGAGTAGCTTGGTAGCCGCAACAATAGCCTATTGCAATCATAAGAATCTACTCTGTAGCATTTTCTGAGTATCTTGGTAGCCGCAACAATATTCGATTGCAATCCTAACAATCTGCTCTTTAGCATTTACTGAATATCTTGGTAGCCGCAACAATAGCCGATTGTAATCCAAACAATCTGCTCTTTTTATCATTTACTGAATATCTTGGTAGCCGCAACAATAGTCGACTGCAATCCTAACAATCTGCTTTTTAGCATTTACTGAATATCTTGGTAGCCGAAATAAATAGTCGATTGCAATCCTAACAAACTGCTCTTTAGCATTTACTGAATATCTTGGTAGCCGCAACAATAGTCGATTGCAATCCTAACAATCTGCTCTTTAGCATTTACTGAATATCTTGGTAGCCGCAACAATACCCGATTGCAATCCTAACAATCTGTTCTTTAGCATTTACTGAATATCTTGGTAGCCGCAACAATAGCCGATTGCAATCCTAACAATCAGCCCTTTAGCATTTACTTAATGTCTTGGTAGCCGCAACAATAGCCGATTGTAATCCTAACAATCTGCTCTTTAGCATTTACTTAATATCTTCGTAGCCGCAACAGTAGTCGATTGCAATTCTAACAATCTGCTCTTTAGATTTTACTGAATATCTTGGTAGCCGCAACAATGGTCGATTGCAATCGTAACAATCTGCTCTTTAGCATTTACTGAATATCTTGGTAGCTGCAACAATAGTCGATTGCAATCCTAACAATCTGCTCTTTAGCATTTACTGAGTAGCTTGGTAGCCGCAACAATAGCCGATTGCAATCCTAACAATATGCTGTTTACCATTTATTGAATATCTTGTTAGCCGCAACAATAGTCGATTGCAATCCTAACAATCTGCTCTTTAGCATTTACTGAACATCTTGTTAGCCGCAACAATAGTCGACTGTAATCCTAACAATCTGCTCTGTGGCATTTACTGAGTAGCTTGGTAGCCGCAACAATAACCGATTGCAATCCTAACAATATGCTCTTTAGCATTTACTGCGTTGCTTGGTAGCCGCAACAATAGCCGATTGCAATCCTTACAATCTGCTCTTTAGCATTTACTTAATATCTTGGTAGCCGCAACAATAGCCGATTGTAATCCTAACAATCTGCTCTTTAGCATTTACTGAATATCTTCGTAGCCGCAACAGTAATCGATTGCAATCCTAACAATCTGCTCTTTAGATTTTACTGAATATCTTGGTAGCCGCAACAATAGTCGATTGCAATCGTAACAATCTGCTCTTTAGCATTTACTGAATATCTTGGTAGCTGCAACAATAGTCGATTGCAATCCTAACAATCTGCTCTTTAGCATTTACTGAGTAGCTTGGTAGCCGCAACAATAGCCGATTGCAATCCTAACAATCTGCTCTTTAGCATTTATTGAATATCTTGTTAGCCGCAACAATAGTCGATTGCAATCCTAACAATCTGCTCTTTAGCATTTACTGAGTATCTTGGTAGCCGCAACAATAGCCGATTGTAATCCTAACATTCTGCTCTGTGGCATTTACTGAGTAGCTTGGTATCCACAACAATAGCCGATTACAATCCTAACAATCTGCACTGTTACATTTACTGAGTAGCTTGGTATCCGCAACAATAGCCTATTGCAATCCTAACAATCTGCACTGTTACATTTACTGAGTAGCTTGGTATCCGCAACAATAGCCTATTGCAATCCTAACAATCTGCTCTGTAGCTTTAACTGAATAGCTTGGTAGCCGCAACAATAGGCGATTGCAATCCTAACAATCTGCTTCTTAGCATTTACTTAGTATACTGGTAGACGTAACAATAGCCGATTGAAATCCTAACAATCTGATCTGTAGTGTTTACTGTGTAGCTTGGTATCCGCAACAATAAATGATTGCAATTCTATCGATTTGCTCTTTAGCATTTACTGCGTTGCTTGGTAGCCGCAACAATAGCCTATTGGAATCCTAACAATCTGCTCCGTGGCATTTACTGAGTAGCTTGGTAGCCGCAACAATAGCCGATTGCAATCCTAACAATCTGCTCTTTAGCATTTACTGCGTTGCTTGGTAGCCGCAACAATAGCCTATTGCAATCCTAACAATCTGCTCTGTATTGTTTACTGCGTTGCTTGGTAGCCTCAACAATAGCCTATTGTAATCCTATTTGTCTACTCTTTAGCATTTACTGAATATCTTGGTAGCCGCAACAGTAGCCGATTGTAATCCTAACAATCTGCTCTGTAGTATTTACTGAGTAGCTTGGTATCCACAACAATAGCCGATTGCAATCCAAACAATCTGTTCTTTAGCATTTACTGAATATCTTGGTAGCCGCAACAATAGCCTATTGCAATCCTAACAATCTGCTCTGTAGTGTTTACTGAGTAGCTTGGTAGCCGCAACCATAGCCTATTGCAATATTAACAATCTGCTTTGTATCATTTACTTAGTTTCTTGGTAGCCGCAACAATAGCCGATTGCAATCCTAACAATCTGTTCTTTAGCATTTACTGAGTAGCTTGGTAGCCGCAACAGTAGCCTATTGTAATCCTATTTGTCTACTCTTTAGCATTTACTGAGTATCTTGGTAGCCGCAACAGTAGCCGATTGTAATCCTAACAATCTGCTCTGTAGCGTTTACTGAGTAGCTTGGTAGCCGCAACAATAGCCTATTGCAATATTAACAATCTGCTGTGTATCATTTTCTGAGTTTCTTGGTAGCCGCAACAATAGCCGATTGCAATCCTTACAAACTGTTCTTTAGCATTTACTGAGTAGCTTGGTAGCCGCAACAGTAGCCTATTGCAACCCTAACAATCTGCTCTGTAGTGTTTACTGAGTATCTTGGTAGCCGCAACAATAGCCGATTGCAATCCTAACAATCTGCTCCTTAGCATTTACTAAGTATCTTGGTAGCCGCAACAATAGCCGATTGCAATCCTTACAATCGGCTCTGTAGTGTTTACTGAGTATCTTGGTAGCCGCAACAATAGCCGATTGCAATCCTAACAATCTGCTCTTTAGCATTTACTGAATATCTTGGTAGCCGCAACAATATTCGATTGTAATTCTTACAATCTGCTCTGTGGCATTTACTGAGTATCTTGGTAGCCGCAACAATAGCCGATTGCAATCCTAACAATCTGCTCTGTAGCGTTTACTGAGTAGCTTGGTATCCGCAACAATAGCCGATTGCAATCCTAACTGTCTGCTCTGCTGTGTTTTCTGAGTAGATTGGTAGCCGCAACAGTAGCCTATTGCTATCCTTACAATCTGCACTGTAACATTTACTGAGTAGCTTGATATCCGCAACAATAGTCTATTGCAATCCTAACAATCTGCTCTGTAGCGTTCACTGAGTAGCTTGGTATCCGCAACAATAGCCGATTGCAATCTTAACAATCTGCTTTGTATTATTTACTGAGTTTCTTGGTAGCCGCAACAATAGCCTATTGCAATCCTAACAATCTGCTCTGCAGTGTTTACAGAGTAGCTTGGTAGCCGCAACAATAGCCGATTGCAATCCTAACAATCTGTTCTTTAGCATTTACTGAATATCTTGGTAGCCGCAACAATAGTCGATTGTAATCCTAACAATCTTCTCTGTGGCATTTACTGAGTATCTTGGTAGCCGCAACAATATCTGATTGCAATCCTAACAATCTGCTCTGTAGCATTTACTGCGTTGCTTGGTAGCCGCAACAATAGTCGATTGCAATCCTAACAATCTGCTCTGTAGCGTTTACTGAGTAGCTTGTTATCCGCAACAATAGCCGATTGCAATCCTAACAATCTGTTCTTTAGCATTTACTGAGTAGCTTGGTAGCCGCAACAGTAGCCTATTGCAATCCTAACAATCTGCTCAGTAGCATTTACTGAGTATCTTGGTAGCCGCAACAATAGCCTATTGCAATCCTATCATTCTGACCTGTATATTTTACTGAGTAGTATAGTTGCCGCAACAATAGCCTATTGCAATCCTAACATTCTGTTCTGTAACATTACTGAGTAGCCTAGCAGTAAATGGTACTGTTGTAATTACTTATGTTTGTTATCTCTACATTACTAGTTCTGTAATCTAAACAGAGTCAGATGGTTCCTTTTACCGTACACTGCTTTGTTGCAACATCTATACTTGTTCGTTATCTCATCTGTCATAACAGATTCGGAATGTATGTCTAACAGTCCACGGCTCTGTTGCGGGAACCATATATGTTGTGTAAACTTGTTAAAAAGGAACTGTAGTTATTAGTATTAATTCCTTTGCATTTACTGAGCTGCACTGTTGGGTTTACAATATTGGGTTCTGTTACCGTAACAATACTCTGAGATTGTATTCACAACTATCTATATAGTCCCTACATAGTACAACATGCTTTGTTCTTGCTACAGAAAATATGGTTCCTACAAAATAATGTTAACAGTTCTGCTAACAGTTTGGATTGTAAAGTATTACTGAATATTCTGTTTTTGGTATTGAACTTTGTTTGTCGCTGCACAAAAATGCAATTACAGAACTTATTAGTTAAATCCTATCCACTGATTACGTTAAATGCGTTTACTCAATATTTGCGTGCTCTCCCGTTGAAACTGATTCAAACGAAAACTGTAGCGCGGCCACGAAGTAAGAGGCTTAGCTGAACTCCGAATGCGGCGAACATCGCTTCTTCACAAAACAAATATTGCGATTAGTAATGTTCGTACTCGTGCCGTTAGCCGACGTACATTCTCGTCTATTGTTCATTCACAGCCACCTAACCTCACTACATCAGTCATTTTAATACATGCTAGATGCTAGGTTAGTTATAAAAATAATATTATTACATTTACTTAAGGTCATGATATTTCATTTATTTCAAACGATTGCAAATAACTAGAATATTTTTTAACCATATGCTTTGAAAAAAATTTGAGACTGTATATAGTCATACTATACACAGTTTTGCCAGAGCGTTTTTTAAAATAATGTACCGTTTGCTAGCAAAAAATTATTTTACTTCATTTTGGCTAACATCGACAACAAAATATGTGCTATTTCAGGGGCTAAAAATCTAAAAATCCGTTTGGTGTATTGCAACAGAAAAATTTATATGAAAACGATGATAATTGTGATAAAACTGCCAGAATTAATTTTTGATGTAAGTATTATTTGCGGTAAAAAATATTTTCGAAACCACGGCAAAAGTAAGAGCGAGGCCTTAAAATAAATTGTGAAACACATATGGTCTCCACTGCGATTTATCATATTTAATAGTCTTCAGTGTCAACCAACTAGCATAAATCAATATGTAATAATAACTATGCATTTATATCAGGATTACATTGAAAATTTTTTATTAAGGTACCATTACTGTAGCAGGTTTTATACAGAAAATAAGAAATTGTACATGTTGTGTCTTTGTGAAAACGAAACAAACGAAAGAATCGTTTTATGTAATTGGATGTAAATAGCTAAGAGAAATTACGGAAATATTTAATAAATACTGTTCCTGCTGGAATTGTTGTCCTCGAGGGGCGGAGCTATCGGTTGAAAGCTGACATCTGATTGGCCCAAAACGAACCGGAGCTTGCTGGCCAAGTGACGGGGGTTTCTGCGCGAATCAGAATGGAAACGAGCCGCGGAAACGGCGAGAAGCAGATGTCGTTTGGGCTCTGGATGTCGTCGGGCCGCGACAAACGTCGAGCCGGGAGAATCGTCGGCGAGCCACGAAAGACGGCACACCGGGTGTTGTCGGCGGGCGTCGAACTGTGCGCCGGGACGCCGTAGTGGAGATAGACGACGTCGAGCCGCGAGTTGAGATTACAATTTCGTCGAGTCGCGGAGTATTGTAGGCCGAGGCGCCATCATCGTCGTTGTTTTGGGGCGTATGTCGGGCCGAGGCACCTATGATTGGTAATTGTAGAGACATTGTGAGACGAGGCAGTATATATTATATGTAGTCGTCGGGGTCTCCATGCACGCGACTGTTATCATTAAGAGTCATACCGACTATTCTACGACAGTATCGGTCCGCCCCGAGAGGACAGCAACGACGTGCTACCCAGGAGAAAACGACTTGCAACTTTTTCATGACAGTACCCTAGTGTCCAGAACTTTAACCCGTCAATCAATAGTCGATCAAACATCCGCAGAAATATAAACAAGTTAAAAGCAATTAAAACGCAGCGCTCGTCGTAACGTATAGCGTGTACAACATTCCTTTAAATGATTTTCAATTTTTTTTTATCGTTTTACATTGTATTAATAGGAACTATTTATATAACGTCGCTGCAAACTTGTCTTTCAAATGTCGTACCACAGACGTGTTTGTTAACTAAGCAAGACATATTTATGCTCGTGGACTCGTAATGATATATAATAACTTAAAATATTTTTCTAACCATATTAGTTTCTTATATAGCCTACTTTCATTGTTGTTCGGTACTAATGGAAGTATTCCTAGTGATGTTTTTTCAAACGTTCTTTTCTAAAAGTATCAACTTAATGTGCTGTGCCTACATCACCATATTAGCTCCTTGTTTACCGTTCATTTGTTGTTAGTCCAGAATACTTGGCAGTACAGCGCCTTTGCCGAACTGAAATGCAACAGCACCTTTGCCGAACTGAAATGCAACAGCACGCTTGTTTGGTCCCAAGAATGTACTCGCCAAATTTTACTGTCATTAATATAAAACAATGAAATCTTTAGTATCTTAACAATATGACTTTAAAGAAAAATTTATTCAAAACTCATAAAAAACAGTTTCTTTTTAAAATGTTTGAAAGTTTTACTGTGTTAATTTACTAGAACTTTGATTTCGTTCTCGCATTGGCAGAAACAAATATTACATTAATTATTATACCCTGATCATAAAAATGTACTCTTTGTACAATAAGTATTAGCAAATCATTTTCATTCGCTATAATTTTGTGAGAAAATAAGTAGTGAATACACTGGAATTTAGGTCTGTGTTCTGTGTCGTTACACGTATTAACCGCTCAGTTGACCTCAGTAAAGTCTCTCAATTCAGCCCACACGCTGGTGGCTTTTACTATAATGTTGTCTAATTAGGTTTCAATTATCTAACCTTTTTAAACTTTGTAGCATGTATTTTGTAAATTCATTTACTGTAATGTTGGTAAACACATACTAGAAAGGCATTGTGATAGGTACATAACTTATTGTTTACCATAAATTCGTGTTTTTGATTGACAACAGTAACATAAATTATTATTATATACTTTACTAACAACTTTACAGAGAAAGTCATTCTAATTTTGCAAGGTTTTTTAACCGTACAAACAAAAGTTTGTAATAAACAGATAAATACTTTTCACAAAAATCGGTAATTTTTTATTTAGTATTTGTGTATCATACGGCTGCAGATAAATTTTAACGCCCTTAACTAAAAAGCAGGCATATTTACGCGAGTTCATTCAGCCATTCTTCACTTTATGATATGTTCTCAAGCTCCTGTTGTGATGTAATCGCATATTCCCGACAGCGAAACGCACAGAAATAAAACTGAAATAGCTGCTTATGACATTAATACTGTCGATGGAGTCATCTTTCCGTCAAAACACGACAGTTAGGCTTGCTACACGAAATATGAGTTTCTTTTGGGGTAATTTAGACGGCGTTTACGTTCATTCGAGGACATAACTACGAATGTGTTGGCATTTGATTAGCTTATTTGTCTCTTTAACTATTTTGTTTTGAATTCAGGTATGAATAAAATTCTTTAACACGAATTTTTTACAGAGATTGTTTGGGTTATAAATATTAAGTCTAACTCCAAAAAGTGTTTATAGGATGCTAATAAGTTTTCCCGTACATAGAGGTAGGACACTTTAAAGAATACGGTTTAGGAAAAATTTATTAAAACATGTATTCATGAGATATTGTATTTAAGTTTATCAGAGGCATAGGTAAATATTTCAGACAAATTATTAACACACCTGTAAGAAAATCAGGAGTAAATTTCTTGTTACCTGGTATCTTCCTGCACGGCTGGACAGCAGCCAATGAGCTGGCTGCAGAGGTTCGAGAATTCATGACTCAGGAACCTAGTTAACAGATCACTGAATCCACGAAAATGTTCTATCCCTCCCTATTTACATCCGGGACTTACACCGCTGACGATCTATGAAGAGCAAATAGTTAGGCCATTAAGACTGCTACATTCCATTTAGTATGTTAATATTGTAATATACGAGTTTGAAAATGTGTACGACTATTGTGATTTAATGTTCTTAACACGTAAAATAAAACATTCAAATTTACCACAGCAGGGTAAAATCGACGGATTATTTAGTTTTGCACAGTTTTTACTTCTTATGGCAGGGACTTTAAGTCGTGCGACAGTTTGCTTTGTATTGATGTCACAGCGATAGTCTGCAGTTACGTGTAGACGTCGTGTCGGGCTCGTTGGCACTATGATCACGGCATTATGCTGCACGAAAGTTGTCGATGTTGTAAACACTATTCGCCTTGTGGATGAAACTAAAAATATCATCATTAAATATTTCCTTGCCCCCTTTGGAAGCATAGCAAACCCTTGTAAAAACCCCTTAATATGTTATTACTATTTTTAATTCCTGTTCATTCCCACGTCTCCTGACATCAAATATGAATGTAATTTTACATTGGCATAAAAATGCGTATTGCTTATCAATGCAGACAATAGCAAACAAATAAAACTATTTACTACCAACCCACACCTCTTATCAACACGTAAACCAAAATCATAAAACTAGTTCCAGCTTTGTTGCATCTACATTTTTTTTTCGCGCAGACGACATGGAAGACTCAATGCTGACTGGTTGGAAAAAAAAAATTCCGTCGATCATGTCGCGTTTTTTTTTCTTCCGATTTTGTGAATGTATCATAACTTGTTCAGTATTCTATGCTACATTGGGTATCTATTTTGTCAAAAGTATACTATAACTGAACTGTAAAATATAATACACAATACAGATCACTATTAAACTACTGTAATAGGAACATGTATTTAGTTATCTAATACTTTTACCTTTGTAGCCGCGTTGACAACACTCACGAATCACTTTATGCCTAATGTTGCTTGTGTTTTCCAAATTGATCGTCCTCAGGATGGCACTTCCGCGCCAGGTTAGCATATATTACCAACTCATCCTGTATGTGCGTGTGTTTCAATGCATATATATGTATATGCACACACATATATGTAATTAAAATTATGTGGTCATTGCTGACGAAATCAACGAATGAAATCCAGCATAAAGTGACATATATTATAAAACCTGTTATCAGTAAGTTCAGACGGAAATTTTGCGTATTCACTTGATGTAAAGTTAGATGTTGAACTTCTGTACATGAAAATTACTTTAGAAATGTGGTCACCCTTGATAAAACTCGTCCTTGAGAAGTATAAACCTGTATAAACCCGACATGAAAACACTAACAGATTTGCGAGTTACCTTGTAATATGACAACTGGCCACTACATGGGGCGGCAATCAAGGAGCAAACGGCCGAGGACAGAATGTACACATGATTGTGAAGTCTAGGCCGCGATAATGACAAGCTAGCTAGTGGATCTTTATGCGTAAGTCATCCGCGAAAATGTTTCATGAGTTTATATATTTCAAATCACTTTAGCAGCTAGATGACTACAATTACTAGCAATTAGGCGGTTTTTACGACGCTGCTCTGATGTGTGGCTTCTGTGAAACCTTATCCTTACGAGCCGAATCAACTGAAGCACATGTCTTCAACAAATACACGAGACTAATAACCAGGGTGCAAGAGCGGATAGCAAGGGTAGATGGAAATTGGAGGTCTCCGAGAGAACACGCCAAAATATCTTAGTACTCACAGATTTTGCTCACGTGTGCTTAGGACAGAGAGTTTCTTCAGACAACATATAATACGTATATGTTTGAATCCCGCGACCAGGACACACGCGCGCATTCTGGGAACACTATCGCTGGTTCTTGACGTGGAAGAAGACGCGTAGTCTTCAGATGGACGAAGAAAAAAGGGGGAACAGTTTTCCGGTGCCGTCGGGAGTCGAGGAAAGTTAAACCCGTCCATAATTGAGCAGTTGGCGTGGGCTCGCCCCAAGTTGGCGCACGAGTCCGGCGGGAACCCAGCCATCAATGTTTCATCGGCGACGTCTGACGGGCGACATACGCTGGGCAACAACCCTGCCTACGAGGAGAGGGTGCTGGGCGAGTTGTGGATCGGCTCAGAGGGGGGTGGTGTTTTTTCTCGCGAGCAGACCGGCTTCGCGTCATCCATTATGAAGGGACAAACCGCCGTTTATTTGGTCAGGAGGGTTGTTGGCAGACAGTTTCTCCACCACCCCTAGCAGACTGCCTAGCTCGGCACTTCGCTCGTCGTTCCTGGACCACTTAGGAAGACCGTCTCCTGAGACGTTAACTCACCATTTCAACTCCCTCCCGGTTTTATATCGCCGCCCTACAAGTTCAACTATAACACTCGGATCCCACAACCACAAAACACAGTTACAGCTAACACTCTGGAGGTCCGTACATAATTTCTAGAGCTCAGGGTAAAATACAACGTTGCTCCCCTGTGAAACATCTCAAGAACGCCATTTATGTAGGTCCACTATGCATTGGACTGGCCCCCTGTAATGAACGACGTTTATTATTGATGGGCTCTATGCCAATGGACCGAGGAGCTGAGGGTTCCGCCTACCTGTAGCTGTTAGTAGCTCAGAAGCGAAGAAATGTAAGGACTTTACTGACCCCCTCCCCCTAACCGTGCTTACTTGAATGCCTCTACACGCAAAGCGCTAAACTTGCACACAGTGCCTTTGTTGTACACTCGAACTGGTACTTTAAGCGCTGATCCTATCAATTTATTCCTGGAAAGTCAGTAAAAAAATACATCTTAGAACCCTCTATTAGTTTCATTTCATTCTTACCAGTAGATTCTGTCATATGTATGTGTCAAAATGTGGTTTCTATCTATTGTTTAGTGTTCGGAAATAGTATTTACAACGTGTTAGTATTTTTAATGTACTTAGAAGTTATTTTAGGAAATGCATATTCTTTTCATAGATAGGTTTCAGTTTATATAAACTGGGATTTTGAGCCATCTGCGATGCAGTTCGACGAACATATTGCCAGACCACGTAACATATATTTTAGGCAAAGCTTGCGTGTGGCTCGGCTTATATTTTTCTAAATATCCCTCTGCTAATAACGAATGAATCTCAAGGATGTTGTGTTTTTGTCTCGCTTGCATTAAACCAGGAACTTATGCGATCCCTATAGTCCCGTTAGCAAATAAAAATAACATGTTATAATCCTGTTTACTGTTGAAACGAACATGATTGCAAGCAATTAATGGGACTTTTATGTTCGGACTCTTTGAGAAACATACAGTCGACTCGGCACACAATTTGGTTGGAAGTGAACCAGTTATGAACTTTGCACGTATTATGTGTGGTGAAGCAACATTATATTACATATAACCCGTAGCAAACGTTTGTAATGCTCTATGGCTTAAGAACTAACCAATCATATCAATTGCAGTGTGCCAAACATCAACCATGAGGCATCAAAAGAGGAAAGAAGTGTCATGATGTCGATGTTGTGAAACATGTCATTCAGATAAATGAGTACACACAAAATGATGTGTAAGCTGTGAGGATATGGGTGTGAAAATGTCGAGGAATAAACAGTTTGAATAACTTTGGTGACCAACTGTAGTTCGTCCACGCCGTCTAGACGTAGGTATGTATCCATGACGGGTGCAACACAAGACAGTGTTGAGCACATCGAAGCCACACTTCACCTACAAGTAAACATACATAATTCACCGGCCAGTCTGATCTGCCGCCTTCGCGCGGGCAGTTTCCTCTAGAGCTCATACACTATTCATCAACGCCCCTCGCGGCGGCCGCTGAAAGCAGAGCTGATTGGTAAGGTCCTTCATCTGCCTGGTGCAGCATCGTGTTAGCCTGTGGCCTCTGTCTTTCCAGCTTGCTGCCACGGAGTTCAAATGAACTATTTATCTTAAGAAACAATTCTTCTTTATGATCATAATTAAATTTAACTGTTTAAAAAATATCTTATACCGGGACTTTATGGGAGTATTCTGCAACATGAAAAACTTTGACTTTTTTAATATATATATTTTAGTACCAAAAATTTGATCTCATGAAATAAAAATTTAAATTTTCAAAAACAATGTAGGAAAATAATTTTTATAAATAATCATTTTTGTCTTTGTATGTCCATTAAGATATATTACGTAGAATGCGTTTCGTTTAAAACTTGTGTTTAAAATGGTCCATTAAAAAGCATCTTTCTAGCTGTAATCAATTTAACTTTATCGCTGCAAGCTATTTAGACAGAGGTGTTAAGAGCAGTCGTAGAAACAAGATGTGTTATCAGCAGGAGGTCATAACAAATGTGAGTAACATACGCGAGATTGGTGCGCGAATGTACTGTTGTCATATATATTGGTTCGCAGTGCTTTCGTAGTAATCTTTTTTTTTCTATGGAACACTAAGAGGTGACACTGTAATATTTGTTTGCTTAATGTGTCTGCTTTAATTTTACGAATTAGGTTGGTATTTTTCCAGCCAGAGAAGTCTGACCAAAGAAACTTTTTTTAGGAGTCTCAGAAAAAGTATCTGGAGACAGAATGTACATAATATGACAGTTGAGTCTAGCTTGTATGTAGTTTAACACGCTGTGTAAATATGGCCCCTCATATGTGCGGCAGGCAATGTATAAGTAACTGAGGACAGTGGAATACAGCCGGCTGGTCGTAGAACCCGTCACATTTCCCAGGGCTTGTAACAAGTCACTTTTTTTTTCACTTTTTTTTAATTGTGTCACTTTTTGTCACTTTTTCACAGATTTGGTCACTTTTGTTCACTTTTTCCATGATATTTTTATTTTTTAAATTTTATATAGGTGTGTGGTAAATTGATATTCAGCTAGTACAGCAGTTAGTTTTGTCCCAATTAACGTAATCGGATGGGCATGTAATATGCTCCACACTGTCATAATCCAGTGTGTTACAGCATTTCATTTCAGGACTTCGTATGTGTGCTGATTTGGTTACACACAAATATCTTATTTGGTTGTTTACTATATTACCTGTTTACCGATGGTGGCCTATGTATAAAGCGTCAATTCACAATAGTAATGTTATATGTACATTTACAATTTTATCTTACTGTTTCAGTGTTTCTAACTAGTGTTCTAAAGTTTCACATGATTTAAAATGGGAATGTGGAAATTCCAAACTTCATGACTAGATAAAGACAACTGTCAAGGAAATTTAGTAAAAGTGTGGGGGAAAATATGTGGTGATAGTGAACTTCTGTGCATAGTGTGTGACAAATCAATAAATGCAACTATGTAAGCAAAGGTTTTCAGGTAATAGTACAGCATACATCCGTGCTAAAACACAGACAACATTTTTAAATCAAGCAGGCACGTAATCAACTTCACCTAACCACAGTTTCAGAACTTTGGGTCCGTACTTCAAAACACTTCAGATGCAAGATATGGCAGGCTCCTACGTCACTTTACTTTATGATGAAACAACAAACTCATCTGGAATGAAGGAGCTCCAAACGGGTGCGAGGTATTGGTCAAATACTCAAAGCAAAATTGTTTTCGATCATTTAGAAACATTTTACATTGGTACAGCTACTTCATCAGTCATTGTGGAAAAATTGAATGATGCTTTAAACAGGTCCATGCTCCCTTTGTCCAATTTGCTGATGCTTGCATCAGATGGCCAAATGTTAATACGTCTGTTGCTCGAAGTATTAACGACACTTGTGTGTTGAATAAAAGAAAGCCCTTGATTGACATAGGTATCTGCAACATACATACAATCCACAATGCGTTTCTTAAAGGTATTTCAGAATTTGGAGATGTTTCAGAACTTGTTTTGTATTTAAACCACTTTTTTTATGGATGGCCAGCTCGAAGAAGTGACTTCATTGAAATACAGACATCTCTGAAGCTCCCAAAACATCATTTTGTGAAGCATTACCTTAGTCTTCGGCTTACATTATTTTTTTGGAAGTTCACTTAAAGTTACTTTTTCACTTTTTTTAACCTCTAACCTGTTACAAGTCCTGATTTCCGTGTAATTTATCATAATTAAGGATAGGGCTACCCGCTTATCGTGAAACACTTCACGATTGGTTGCATTCCGAAACACTCTTAAGTCGTGTCAATTTCAGTGACTTGAGTGAGTACATGCGTACCGTGGATCTAACTACTATTCACAGACGTGTCGTGTCGTATTAAATATAATTTTGACTGGCCCAGTCAAATATTTCTCTCACGATTACATGCATCCAATAACTGAGTATTTCTGCATATGCATACGTTAAGTGAATTTAGCTTGTGAAATAATCTTCTTGTACAACAATGGTGGCTGTACTAGCAGATACTAACTAATATCGAAACTAATGTTCGTTTATGTCACAATCACAGTGTCAAGTTCAAAGACTAACTGGTATTCGCGACTTTGTTCGCGGGGTTTTTTAATTAATGTACTACGCACTTTACACATCAACTGTTAAGCTCAGTTATTAAATATTTTGAATAGCTGTGAACGCTTAGTTACAATTAAGTGCAAAAATTTCACACATAGTTGTAAAGTATATATGAAACAAAATAGTTTTAAAAATTACTAAAGTGTACAAAATAAAGTTTCAGAAACATTTTAAAGGGAAAAATTGTTTCACTAAATTTTTCTGATACCCCGTTCTGCCCCACTACTCCGCTTTGTCATCCCGTGTCCCAATTTCTTTTTTGGCAGAAACATTCTCGGGAGCACGTAACACTCACCAAAGTTAATTTTTTTCACTAGATTTTGGTTACCCCGATCAGCCCGGCCGTGAATTTGCGAGGGTGTTTTTATATAATAGGCTATATATATATATATATATATATATATATATATATATATATATATATATATATATATATATATCGATACCTTATAGTGTTAATGAGATATTGAGTGCATGGCGAAAACACATTTTAAGACTTTTTACCCCCAAAGCATAATACCTCACCAGATGTAAGGGGTCAAGGATATCAGGAAAAATTTACCCTTTTACTACCTCTTATTGGTTGCCTACATTGCAAGGGGTAAGCCCTAACAACCCGTAAATGTTCATACTACAAATATAAAACTCTTTTGCCAACTGCTACTAAACCGTGCGGATATATTATCACACTAGTTCCCCGCCACCTTCTCTTACATGGGATTCGAACCCAAACCCTCCTAACAGTGTTGCAAACAACTACGCTAAGTTAGATCGTCAGAATTCTGAAGAAAATAAATGTTATCAAAGAGACTCGTGTCCAAATATGTATACGTAGCAATAGAACTGCAGAAAGTAACAACTTTTAAATCATTTATGAATGGTCATGCCAGTTTTTCAGAATTTCTTGAACATTATACATCTTTCTTTTCAATCCTCGAAGTTGTCGAATTTTGAAAAAAAAAAAAAAAAAAAAAAAAAAAAATCAAATAGCGTATTAGGTATTTATGTAAGCTTCATTCCTATTCTAAAATCATCTCTATATCTCGGAAGATGCAGAGGATTAATTGAAAACACATTAAATATTTTTATTGTCCTTAGAGGGTGAATTTTTAAAAATCCTGAAACTAATTTTTAGGGACTTTCGTAAGTTTCATTCTGAAGCAAAAATTAGCCTACATATCTCAACGGGTTTCGGCGCTATCGAAGATTAATTGAAACATATTTTGCTCATTTTCACCCCTTTATTTTTCGAATTTCAGTAAGTCCTTTCTTAGTGCGCCCCTATTTCATAAGGGAAAGCTACCCTTAAATGTTTGTGTTTCTAAGTTCTGTGGTTGCGGGCTGGGCGTTGATGAAAGAGTCAGTCAGCGTTATTCGCTTACATACGTTATTTACAGTTTTGAATATATTCTTGAGAATTTCAGCCAGCAAAAACTGAAAATAAATAATAATAATTTATATTTTCTGTACTAAATTTGGCTGCTCATTGGAGCAGCAGATACAAGTGAAGATCAAAAACGCGTAATGATTTGGAGTCTAGTCTGCGCAGGTTAATAAACTAAAGTTCCTGTCCCTCTTAAGAAAAAATTACGAACGTGACATCGTTGAAGTAACTTAAATCTAAACACTTTAGATTGATCTAAATTATACCCTAAATTATTAACTTCCGTCTGACTATGTGAAAAAATGTATATTGGTACTTTCAAGGAACCTAACATTTCTTTGGCTGTAGCACTTTGTTAAGTAGCGGTTAAACTTGTCCATACAAAACTCACATTGTGCTCCGACAAATATCTTTTATTGTTTTCCTGTGTGATGCCTACACAGTTAAAAATTTCCGTGAATTTTCGGATAATTTTACGGGAATGTCTGTTTAATTAACGGAAACATTATTTTGCAACACAGCTATACATAATTACATTTCATTAATTAAACATATGTAAAACTGCGAGAATAAACTAAAAAAAAATAACCGTACGTATTATAGTGCCTGAATCATAATTAATTCTCGTAAATATATGAGTTTAGATAATTGGAGTTAATTACTTTCCGTAAATTAAGGGCGCGTCCTACCGCAATTTTCATCACCATTTTTTTTATTTTGTATTTGTACCAGATATTTTTTTCCTTGTTTTAGACACAAAATATGACTAAATTTAGCTCTTATGAAATATTTTTATCTCTCAAAGTTTTCGCGTTAATGGCTTGTTAAAGTCATATTTTGCATGTTTCCGTTTTAACGACTACACTAAAACCAACTGATATTCCAAACTAAAAAAAAATCGCAGTGGATAAAAACATTGCTGGCTACATGACATGCTCATAAAATTACAGAATAAAAATAATTTGAATTAAAAAAAAAATAAAAATAAAAATTTAAAAAGTTTAATATTATTTTAAAATATAAATAATTTTTATTCTTTAATTTTATGAGCATGTCATTGTAGCCAGCAATGTTTTTATCCACTGTGATTTTTTTGAGTTAGGTATATCAGTTGGTTTTAGTGTAGTCGTTAAAACGGAAACACGCAAAATATGACTTTAACAAGCCATTACGCGAAAACTATGAGAGATAAAATTTTTTTCATAAGAGCTAAGTTTAGTCACATTTTGTGTCTAAAACAAGAAAAAAATATCTGGTACAAATAAAAAATAAAATAATGATAATGAAAATTGTGGTAGATCGTGCCCTTAACGGACACTTCTGGATAATCTTTTATCAGCACTTCTCCGTAACCCAAAGGGATTTTTTTTTAAACCATGCCACCTTATGTTTGTAAGTGGTTTTTTTAAGCAACTGTTGTGTTGTACTCCTTAGTAACATACGAAAAATTCCACTGGCATTCGGTACCACTTGAAATACTCTCATGTACACCTTTATAAATTTAAACGGAAATGTATCGTTAATAAACGGAAATAGTGTCCGTAAAAGTAAAATACGGAAAAGTTTATAGTTAATGTACACTACGGAATCATACGTAATATGTCCGTAAGTCTGCGGACATTTGCACGAAAAAAAAAAAAACCGTAAATGTATGGGTTAGAATGCTGTAAATATTACGGATATATTTTAATAACATCACCGGTAAGTCTGCAAATCTGTAGAAATGCAGTTGTAGCATTATAGACATGCAAGTATGGCTCTGTTCCGTGTGTTGAAACTGTTTACGGAAACTTCTGTTGGATTAGGAAATAAGTTTCCGTGAATTCACGGAGGTATCGGAGACATTTTTGCCGGAAATTTCGTAAATCGACGGAAAAAAAAATGTTTACAATGTAGCTATCTCCACATGCATCAGTCACAACGATAAAAGTGGATAGTGTACTGTTAATAGTACTAGGTCGCGCATTAGGACTGTTTTTACGGCCGCTCGTTTTTTTTTCTGACAAATTCTTTCGTTTGCTGATTCTCGCTGACAAATCTGTCCTACGTGAATATAGGTACTGGTGCAGTTTTTTAAGCTACCAGAGTTTATGGATAAAACTAGGTAGGTAGGTGCGTACAATTATTCTGCGATTGCAGCTGATCTTCCCTGAAGAAATTATTGCCGGTAACAAAGCAGAAAGTAAACGAGGGCAGAATACGATCTTGTTTGGTGTGACTGCTCAATAGCTAGGGCCCGGTGGTTTTCGCGAAAAGATTTTTGCCCCAGTTATTTCAGAGTCTTACGTGTACACACTGAAAGATAAGTATTGTTGTAGGTACCATACTTCTGTTAAAATAGGGACAACAGTCTAGTTTGGTTGTCTGGACAATCTGGATTGTTCCTACAACAATCTGTTCTGTACAAGTAACAATATGTTATGTAGAACGAGAAAAGAGCATCTTTATTTAACAAAACACATAGTTACTTCCACAGAACAGATTGTTACAGGAACAACCCAGATACAACCGACAACCAAGTTGGAATGTTGTCCCTATTTTAACAGAAGTATGGTACCTACAACAATACTTTTCTTTCAGTGCACACCTACAGCTCAATTTCATTATTATTGGTAGACTGTTTTTGTGCAGAGTCATTATTCATTTGACTGTGCCAATCAGTACAGGGATAACTACGACACAACACGTCTGTGATTTGCGGGTTTAACCTCCACACGCTGGGTGTTAAGGCATCCAATCACTGACCACACAGCAGAGATGCAGGTGCGCACGTAAGGCACTGAAACAAAGTGGTGCAGGATTATTTTCGTGAAAACTACCGGGCCCTAACAATAGCACATCAACAAATGTACGGACAGCCGATGCTCGAGAGAGAATACAGTGCTGCCTTTACTTTAGGTGATTGCTTTCGAGAAACTCTCCTGTCCCTTTTCTGAGTTAGTTAATGGCTGTTTATATTAAAATGCCGCGTTCTTTAATGTAACAAGCCTTCAACTGCATCTCATAAACCACAGCCCTGGTTTATATACATCACTTAAGTTAGTTAAGCATTTCATAATCTAATATAAATAAGCTATGTAATAAATTTACATGAATTTAAAATGGCTGCCTACGTGACAGTTGAACTGCGTTGCAATGGGCTAGAAATATGGGTTTGTTTGGGAAGCTATTATTGTAGGATAGTTATACACGTTTTACCTACACGTGAATAGAAAACATATTTCAGGGAATAACTTTACGAGCTTTAGAAACATCACGCTCTCTGGAAGTACTATTTCCGAGTCCTCCAATGTGACTTGAAAAGAAACATTTCCGCACCTCCATATCACAAAATGACTACTCAGATTGATCCGAAACAAATGGAAACTCATAGACATAAATCAATTGATAAAGTCACTGATCATGTGTCTTACATTTACCTCTACTTCGTTTCTGAGACGACGGCCATACCACGACACGACGAGCCGCATGTCGGAGCATTGTCAACGCTACCAGAATCGTCGTGGCTGTCTTGCTTAAAGAACTGTTGTGTCGTCCGCGGCGGGCATTGTGAATCCACCTTAATGTGTATCACTGACCAGCACTAATTTTTAATTAAATCCATTCAGCTGGAAGATACGAACTGACAATAAAAACTAGGCAAGTATTCAAAACTGCTCAGTAAACAGTGAATCACCTATAACTCGGGAATCAAGTGCAATATTCGTCGTCAAACTGTATTCTCAGGTTGATCTTTCTGGGAACAGTCGTTATCAATTAAAAAATTTAAATAAATAAATAAAACGCCGTAGTTAATTTGCTGTCTTAGTAGTAGTAAAATATAATTTATAATGTCGCAACTCTTAAACTCTTAAAATATAATTATTCGTTCTTAATTATGTCGTGAAATGATTTTCTCAGAATTAATTAATTTTAGATGTCAAGAATTTAATAAGTTATTTAAAAAATGCAAAATTTGCATTAGTCAGCATTGTTATCTTTGAAAATGAACCGTTGAGAAGTAACTAATGTTGGAATTTATTTCCCATTTTAACTCGGTGGCAGCAAGCTTGTGGGAAAAAGCTATAAATGCTACTGTCAACTACGAACCCAAGACTTTTCATTCAACCAACGTAGTAAATAGTATAAAGTTACGAAATGAAAAAAAGAGCCAACTTGACCCTGGATAACCTATATAATGGGCTAACGAAGAGCTTTCAATATCTAGGAGGGACCGTGGTTGTCGTAGTGGCTACGGCGCTCGCCTCCCAAATAGGAGATCCTGGTTTGTTTCCCGGCGAGGTAAGAAGTGAATTTTCTCCAGGGTGTCCAGTTTCCCACACCCCTCCATTGCGGTGCTGTTCCATACCTTACAACACCCCTCAACATCTCTGAAAACCTCTCCTTACGTTGATGGTCAAATATATTTACTTCTCATGTCTATGGGCGGGTCGTAACTCAGCGCGGGTCTCCTAAACAGTACTTCGTAAAGTCTGTCCCCCTCCCCTGGTACTTCCCCCTCATCATCTTGTCACTAAACCCACGGGGGAATTACACCCGCCATTACCCGGACGAACCGTTCCTACCCACGACCGATACTCCATGTTTAATGGATGAGCCGGTCTGCCTGATCCTGACCTTTCGACGCGACGCCACGTCTGCTTCTGCGCATGTGCGTAACTTCCCCCTTACCAACCCCCGTCCATCGCTTCCTGCAGGGATACCAACTTCGCGGCCGCACCACCCCGGCAGGACTGCCAACACTGTCGTCACGACATGCCGAGATGATAAACTCAGTCGCCAATATATGTATCAGCTATAATTTTACACTCTTAAGCGATGTGGGGATATGGTAAAACGTCTCACATTCGGGAGGACAATCTTAGTAGAAAGATGGGATGTTTACTAAATACAGGCCTTGTATTTTCCCTTCCGCTTTCCTCACGCGTATCTCTGCTGTATAGGCATATATACATATTTTGGCGTGTTTAGTACTTGTACTGACGTTAGATATACTTCTAACAACCACTAAATAATGTACTGAGTACTTAGTGGTGTCAGTACAGTACAAACCAGTCGTAAGACTTTTAACGTTAGTCTATGTGGTGAATCACAGAGAAGACACTGGATAAATAATATGGACTCGGACAACTTAGTACAGTGCCGGACAAAAGTGTCCTTGTGCGACAATTTCACACTCTAAACTATATTGTTGCGTGCCATGATCCTGGAGGCCAGTGGTCGGCGGCTGTTTCGTAACACCTTGAGGGCTGGCCGATGACTCAAAGCCCGGGTGGCTCATAGTGGGAAACCCGCCTAACCTACGTCATAGATACCTGTCCCAACTGCGTCTTAACCCTTCGAGGGCGGCCGACGTGACAGCCAGAACGTCCGAAACATGATG
>PNEQ01033877.1:0-23260 GCA_003012365.1 Medauroidea extradentata | reverse complement strand
GAGATGTTGTCCAACGCACGCAAGAACTTCATGCGACGAGTAGCCCTCTGCTTGGAAGAGGATGGACGCCACTTCGAACATCTTTTGTAAATGTTCATTGTAAATATCCATTGTAAACGTCTGTGATGAATTAATGTTTCTAGTCGCATCGCTGTGTAGTAATATACTATGTCGTAAATAAACGTTTATTGATAGAAATTTTTCGTAAAAAATATTAACAGAAGCGTAAAATAACGAGATCTGAAGCAGAAATCGTTGAAACATTTTCCAAAGTCTGTGTAAATATATGTTGAAAGAGTTAAACCGTTTAGAATGCTGCGTAAGAAGGCGGCAACCAGTGAAATCGAACGTAGCTCCGTCGCTAGCGCGCCGTGAGCAGAATTCAAGCCGGTTGCGGGTGGGTAGGCAGCCCACTTGCCAGTTCTGTGTTGAATCGAAACACTCTGTACAATTAAATGGGTTGTAATTTGATTCCGCTAGTGATTTAAAACTGTTAAGGGCATGATTTCACAAAATACGCTCGTGCCCTATTGACAACTTCGTCATGTAAACTTTTTTCATTAACATTTGCGAACACATTTTCAAACTTCATACTTTAAGCGTATAAGCGCCCTTAATATCCACTTTAGACTATAAGTCGTATATGATTTCAGCATATTTTTTCGTCAGGAATCACATCCCAAGTCCCAAGAGGTGTCTGTTTTATTAAGAATCAACCTGTGTGTGTGTGTGTGTGTGTGTGTGTATACACACACACAAGTTTTATCTTTATTGGTGTCAAATATTTTGGGGACATGTTCCTTACATAATAATATGAAAAAAAATTTATATGAACATGAGTCTACAAATCGATAGTTTGGGAGGAATTTAATGATTTATCCCCAAGCAGGAAGGGTATGGAAAAGTAAAGTTTCAATAAAGACACGTAAAAGATGTTTACATCAGAATTCACAGAAAAAATGCATAGATTAACATATCAAAGGGTTATCAAAATCCATTTTAGTTTTTTTATAGTTTCTTTCCGGGATTTGCCCAGGAAAAATGAAAAATTCTACGTATACTGGAAAACGGTTCGTCTTACGACCAAAAGGGTGAAGACAAAAATTAAAGAACACATTTTCACCTATATCCAAAATTCACTAGAATTCACTTTACTCTTCTACTTCATTTCCCGGTATTTGTCCCGGGAAAATGTGAAAAAAATTCAATAATCGAAAAAAATTGTTTATTAGTGTCAATTATGTTCGGAAATTTGTCCCTTACATTAAAACAATAAAAAGAGGTCAAATGGACTCCGATCTGAAAACCATTTATTTCGGAGTTACTTAGCTATTTGTGAATTCATAGCAGCCAAACCTGTGTATGCCAAACATTAGACAGTAAAATTATTGTTAGTACTTAAATTTTTTTCACATTTTCCCGGGACAAATACCGGAAAATGAAGTAGAACAGTAAAGTGAATTTTAGTGAGTTTTGGATATGTTATGGTGAAAAATGTGTTCTTTAATTATTTATCTTCACGCGTTTGGTCGTAAGACGAACCGTTTTCGAGTATGCGCAGAATTTTTTGAAAATTTTTCTGGGGCAAATCCCGGGAAAAAGTTTAAAAAACTAAAATGTATTTTGATAAACTTTTGATATGTTAATTTAAGATATTTTCTGTGAATTTTGATGTAATCATCTTTTACGTGTCTTTGTTGAAACTTTATTTTTCCATGCCCTTCCTGTTTGGGGATAAATCATTAAATTCCTCCCAAACTATCGATTTGTAGACCCATGTTCATATAAACTTTTTTTCATATTATTATGTAAGGAACATGTCCCCAAAATAAATATTTGACACCAATAAAGATACAACCTGTATGTGTGTGTGTCTATATATATATATATATATATATATATATATATATATATATATATATATATATATATATATATATATAATGAATTGATCCACTCACCCTCTTCGCTCAGTTTCATCAACGTACAGCCCAAATCTTTAGAGCTAGAAACATAAAATTTTAAGGGTAACTTCATTTTACGCCGTAGGTACCAACTAAGAAGGGATTTTTCGAAATTCGAAAATAAAGAGGATGAAAAAGGTCCAACCAAGTGTGTTTTCAATAATTTCTTGATAGCACTGACAACCCGTTGAGATATCATAATGAAGTTTACGAAAATTGATATTACTCGAGTTTTTTAAATTCGGTAATTAAGGGGGTGAAGAGCCGTAAAATGTTTTTTTTTAATCCATTCTCGATATTTCTCAAACTCGTTGAGATATTAAAGGATTTTTTTTCTTCAGTATGAAGCATACGCATATATCTACAAATTCAGTTTCAGTATTATTTGAATTTCAATCTCTAAGGAATAAATAATAAAATATAGTTTCAATTAATACTTTGTATCTCGAATTAAACATTTCGAGATATCGAGATGAAGTTTCAATAGGAATGGAGTTTACGTAATTACCTAAATAGCTATTTCATGATTTTTCGAAATTGGAAATTTCAGGAGTGGAAGGTTGTAAAATGTTCCAGAAACGCCTTAAAATAGGTATGGCCAAGGATAAATAATTTAAATGTTACTCCTATTTGTCGTCCTATTAATACGTATAGCTATTTGGACATGAGCCTGTATATACACATAACTTCTTGTGAATTCAAATGACCTATCGTGGTGTAGTTGTTTGAACACTTAGTAGGATGTTTTGGGTTTGAATCCCGTGTAAGGCAAGACGTCAGGGAACTGTTGTGTTATTATATCCGTTCATATCAGAGGCAGCTGGCAGAAGAGTTGATTTTCTATTTAATGTATGGAAATTTAAGGGGGGGGTTCTCTTTGCGTCGTATGCTACCACTATGTGGTGAAATGTGGTTAAATGCAGTTCTCCCATATCTCATAAACCTGGTAAGATGTCGTTATTTTTGGGAGTGAAAAGTTGTAAAATGTTGTTTTGCAATGTCATCTATATCTCATTAAAATGATAAGCTATCGTTATAATTTTCCTTCAGAAATTCTACGCAGACACAGCTGCGACTGGGCAGCTTTGTATGAAAGAGTTCACTGACTGATTGACTGGCACATCAAGCTGCAACCCAAACCACTGAACCTATAAACGTGAAACTTTTTGTGTGGTTTCCATTCAGGTCGTCGGCGATCACTAAGAAGGGGTTTTGTCGAATTCTATTCCTAAAGGGGCGAAAATAATTGTAAAATGTTTGTTTCGAAGTATTGTCGATTAAGCTCGAATCTGATGGCCTGCCATAGTAAATGCCACTTCAATGGGACACTCTTAAAAATGTATATTAGCAAATATAGTGGATTTTTCAACGTTATCCTTTAAGAGGGTGAATATAACTTAAATATGTTTTCAATTGTCTATCGATATTTGTCGAACCCTTCGGGATACAGGGTTGTTTATCACTTCAAAATTATGCTCACGCATATATCCAAAAATCTGTCTTACAATTTTTTGAAATTATACTCACAAGGAGTAAAAAATTGGGAACGTATTTTTTAATTAATTGCCTGTAAATCTCAAACCCAATGATCCATCGTCGTTATTTTTACTTCAATTTTATTCGCCAACACAAGTCATATCCTTCTTGAAGAACGACAGGGCCCTCCGACTTTGCGGAAACTATAACGGAACTGTAAACGGTGTATGTGCCACACGTGTTTACTCGTTGCCCACTGTTAGCGTAGTGCGAGCGGTACTGGAGGGAGGACAGCTCATCCCAAAGCTGGATTTGGAGGAAGCATGTGTGCAGGTAAGCGTTGATGATCTAACAGCTGATATGCTTACTGTAAATACCATGGTAGGGTTGTTTAAGGTTAAGAGGTTGATATTTAGAATCAGTAATGTTCCAGCCACATTCCATCGGTTGATGGAAACCATGCTCGCTGGCATACCTGGTGCAGTAGGTTTGCTCGATGATATATTGATATTCGGAGGATAGGACGAAGTGCATTGGAGTCGTGTCTGCTAAGTCTTGGAACGACTGCAGCGTGCAGGGCGTAAGCTAAAATTTGCAAAATGTGTTTGGGGTGGATTAAGTAGTTTTCTTAGGTCATGGAATTGATAAAACAGGTATCCATCGACTTTCTAGTAAGTTTGAAGCCCTGCTTATTGCACCAGAACTACTAGTCAAAAGAAGGAGGTGCAGGCATTTTTTTGTGTGTTGAAGATTTATGAGAGGTTTTGTCTATAAAGCTCGAACCTATAAACCGTCGTCGTTATCTTTATTTAAATTGTATACGTAAACAAATATATAATACATTACTTCAAGATGTTTCGAAATTCGATAATTAAGGGTATGAAAAGACGTGAAAAATGCTTTCGATTAATCCACCATATTTCTCGAACCAGTCGAGATACCTAATTGTTCTTTGCTTCAGAATGATGTTTACGCAAATACCAGAAATATAATTTCAGGTAATTGTCCAAAATCGACCTGAAAGAGGTAAAAAAAATGGTAGGACGTCTTTGTGATTCATAGTCGATATATCTATCTATCCGAAGTTTTAGATATCGAAGCTATTTTTTCTTAAGATTGAAGCTTACTTAAATACCGGTAAGTAATATATTGATTTTTCGAAATTGGACACCTAAGGGGATGAAAAGTAATCAAACGGGCTGAAATGTATTTTCAATTAAACATTGATGTCTCAAATTCAGAGGGATATCATAACATTTTCTACTTCAATCTAACATTTGTCAAATAGCCTTACCTGTGATTAAAGTTTTTCAAAACGAAATGCTACATTTAAGAGGTGAAAATACATGGAAGATGTTATAAATGAATCATTAATAATTGTGGAACACATCGAGATATAAAGCTCAATTTCGCTTCGTGCCGATGAATACGTAAATAGCCGCAAATAGAACTCAGGACTTTTCTAAAGTCTAACTCTCAGGACTGTGAAGGGATGAAGTATGTTTTTAAAAAGCAGGCTTGCGACTTCGAGGAGTTGATCGAGAAGCTGCTCTTGTGACTTCTTTGACACGTGTTAAGTTTACTCGGATTACTATTTGCACATGTGAAGTTGAAATGTTCTCCTACCACCCCAACCTCGAGAGTTTTTATAACCAACTAGATAAGGCAGAGATCCACCTGGATGTACGTATTTTGAGCGTCCGAGGCCCTAGAAGTGCGGAAACTGTAAGGGAGACACAGCACGCGCATCTGGCATCACACAGGTTTCTAAAGCGAAGTCTCTCAACTGGAGAACAATCGTCACTATACGAAATGATGTTAGAAGCTAAGGTGTCTTTCACCCGCCTATACCTATTTTAAGAAACATCACATAGATTTTCATACCTACAAAAATATGCAAATCCCTCTTTTTTTTTTCATTTTCGACCGCGAGAATGATGATGGGTGTACACGCGTGTAAGGTTTTTAGAATGCAATTCTTGAGACGACATTGCTCAAGCATGTTGAACAGTTATCGAATAAGCTTGTATCTGCCTTAGCTTCGTACACCGTTGGGGGCCTGTGCAATGTGGCTATGAGCCATTTAACAAGAACCATAGCAATAAAGTACATAATATTGCACATGATCGTAAAGTACGATGGTTCTATAGAGACGCGTAATCGGTAATAGCTCTGCCCACTCAGTTATAGTATGAAAACTAATAATGTCTGCATAGTGTGGGATGCGTACTCTTTAAGGTAACGGGTTCCTATTAACACTTCATTTGCGAATAACTTAGTACTTTTAAAATTCATATGACGTGCTGGAAATTTACACTTTTGACTACTTACTGGTTTAACTGAATTTCCTTGAAGTCGAAAATAAACCAAAATTATATAACGTCATGATTTGAAAATTTTAGGCTACAATAGCAGTTTTTTTAAGAATTTTCGATTTTAAAAATATTAACTACAAAAACAACTTAAATAGGAACCCATTGATAGGTTTCCGCGAGCAATACAGAGCATCAACACAGAATAAGTGAGCTGTATAAAACCGAAATTGCAATGTAACCGTACTTGGTTCCTTATTCGCTAACTGAGGCTCTAGATACTCATATTTATAGTTTTCGTTTAATTATTTTTTAATTTTTTGTGATTTCCGTCCTGATGACAGCGAGATCACTAGAGATAGTGACACTCCAATTTACACACGAGCAAAAACGAAGAAAGGGGTCGGCCATGACCTACGTTAAGTAAATATTCCAGAATTCGCCCGGAGCGACTTCCCTAAATCGCGGAAAACCGAAACAAGGATGGCCGGAGTATGGGATCGTACCCGGATCCTCGCAAATGTGAGCCCAACCAACGTGTTATCGTGTACGGACCTTGTGTGTTAAAGTTATTTTGTGTTCTAGCTTCATACTGTTGTTCAGGTGCAGATGGCTGACGAATGCCTTGCCACACGTTGCTGGTTACTGCTGCCATATTGCTGACTTGTTCAGCTAGGACTAGGTCATAGTTTCACTTCTGTCTTATTCATGGACGATCAAAGTAATACAAGACAATATATAACAAAACTTCAGGTAAACATTGAATGAGCTCTTCAAATTAACTCGACGTTCTCGACTGAACACCAAGACAACTCAGCGAAGTAGAAAGCTGAGGGCATCACTAGCAGCAAACTGTGGCCAAAGGCCAGCTACGTCAAGACGCAAGCGCAGGAGAAAGAATTCAATATTGGTAGGGCAAGGACTAGGGAGACGTAGAGAACACTGATGAATAGCTAGCGAAAATCTCGCCGGAGTCACCCGATGAAAATCGAAGTTTGTCGCTACCACGAGCACCACTGTCCACAATAAAGCACCAGGCAGTGTAACCTCCCCAAATGAATTGTTTCTTCAGTAAAAAAAGTTTATACGTTTTATTCTTTCTTCGCAGAAGTTATCACTGAATATAAAGTATCTGAAGTGACATAGTTTGTGTAAAATCTGTAAACAATCACTTGAAACACAGTTCTGAATTACCATGAATTCACAATATTTGGAGCAGTCTTGCAGTTTAAACAGTGTATAGATGTGAACATATCATCGCTGAGACGAGGCTGGAATATCTCGACTCTGCACCAACGCCTGGAGAATACGGCAACCAACAGCACAGCAGCGTTACACAGGAAGTCTCTCGGAGAGGAGGCACTACTGTACCTCGGGATGTACCGCACCCAGATCGGCACGCCAGATTTAACCAACGCAGAAGCAGGGAGCGGCCAGTTTTTAGGTTAAGCGGTATCTTGGTCCGGGCCAAACAGCAATCAGCAACAGACATAACTGAGAACTACAAATTTAGTAAACAAAATATATTTGCGTCACGCAGCTCATGTGGATAAGTCCAAGATATGGGCTGGATGTTGTCCAGTAGTATATTTAAAAATAATAAGTTTACCCTCGCAATTGGGCTACTGTCCGGTGGCGAGTGGACTCTTCCCCATCCTTTCAATACTAGCCTTCCAGACCCTTCCTAAACCACCCAGCCCTTCTCACAATCCCCAATTCATCCTGCAGAACATTCCACTCCCTTACCATCCTAACAAGCAGAGACTGTCTATCCCTCTCCATTCTACTCCACACTCTCTGAAACTTTTCACTGTTGGTTCCTCTCCCATTGAATGCTCCCTTAGTTAGCTTGCAAAGCAACCTTCTTCATCCGCCCTTACCATTGATCACCTTGTACATCCTGGCCTACCTTTCTATTCTCCTCCTATCCTCAGTCATCCTAACGACTACCCTTTCTGGAGATACATTCTCTCCTTTACAAACCATACGAGTGGTCGGTGACAGCCCACTTACACACAAGACAACAAGTACGGTAGGCCTTGTGCGTTAGGTGGAAATGTTTTCATGTTGGTGCAATCACTGCTAAGGAATGTGTATTTTCCTTCTTACTTGCTGTACATTGCAGGCCCCAAACTTCCAGCTTCCAAGACATCTGACAAAGATCTGCCTCCTCAAAAGTGTTAAATATCAGTAGATGATTGATATATTTCATATGTAAAGTATTCATTCTTGACCAGGACAGTCATTTCATAAGAATTCAATGATGTACTAGAAAAATTACTTTTTAACCGCTGTCGATATATATATACGCATTCAAAAAAGTTTTGATTAATTCCATAAGTATGCTGAATTTCTGAAAATGGTTTTTCTTAGTTCAGTTTTGCTGATTTTTATGTTTCTACTTTCAACATTCTTTATTCCCATTGTTCAATTCTATGAAAGAATAACTTTTTGGCAAATAAAACATTAGAGCTTTGGCTCTGGTAAGTATTATGCAAAACTTTTTTCTATAGGCAGTGTAGCAATGACTGAATTCTATCAAAATGAATTGTTTAAAAATATTAAGCTGTTAATCTAATATTTGTTTAAGCTTGTGTACTTTTCATTTGTATTATTTCTTATTAGATTCAGTTGAATTAAATTTTTTTCATACAGAGTTGTTTTTATTTAAGTAAAGTAGAACCCTGTTATAAAATGTTCTTGGGGCATAAGAAAAAAAAGTGTTGTATGCAAGAAAACTCTTTAAGCAGAAATAAAAAATTTAGCTAAAACTTTCAATTTCACTGACTATTGTATGTAGGTAACTGAAGTTAATAAGTCTGTATTAGATTAAATGTCAATGCAGTTTATATTACTTCATATGTATCTTATATTCAAATAATTAGAAAACGCAAAGTGTAAGACGGATTTTCCCACTTATCTTCTGTAGATTGATCACCTTAGCCTTCAGACTTATCATCTTTATTAACATTGTACCACACACCAATTATGCTCTTCCAAACATAAACTGCCTTCAAGTTACTGCTACTGTTATGAAAAACTTTGATAGAGTTGTGGTTTTTACCTGAGAAAAAATATATGTTATATGCAGGAAATAAAAATACTGAAGGCCTACTGCTACAGGCAGGAATACAAAGTATTATCGTTAAAGGAGAAATGTTGAGGCCAAGGGGAAAATTGCTATATTGCTGTATTGCCATCATTTGGAAGAAGGTGTTGCTTTATGTTTCTGGACTGGTGCACTGTTCACATTTATGTGATATCCTGTACAGATACTTGTTTTGTTATGTTGAGTCTGCATTACACTTTTTCTACCAATCTTAAAAACATGTTAAAAATAATAATTGTATATATTCAGAGAAATTTATTATAGTCTAGAAAATGGGTGACTGATACTGGAATTACAAGTTTATAATTTCCATTATGTATTTTCTATAGGCTACAATCAGACATTCTCAGTAAATTTCCTAGTTGTGTGTTAAAGTAGGCCAAATGAAACATTCAAGTGAAAAGGAAGAAAGTATTCAAATTTAAATGGAAACATTTTTGGTGGAAATAATGAACTGTACTCAAAATGCACTTTCAGTTTAGTTTATGGCATCCATTGGATCTTTTTTAATCAGGTCTTGCATAAAGATTTTTGATATATCGTGTTTACAATATAATATACAGAATAACAGATTAATTTTATAAAATTTACAACACATATGAAAACTAGAAGACAGTAAAAATTTACAGTAATTAATAGTTTTGCCTTCTCACATTACATATATTTGTAAATGTTCTTTAAAAAAACCGGTAGTACAATGTCTGTTCTACATTTTGTTTGTTTTGCAAGATATTTCATAGATTGGGAATTTGGTGTATGGATATAATATATTTGCACATATACATACATGCTTGTGTTGTACAATTGCTATTAAAGCTTCTGTAGTGATCTGAATGATATAAAAGTGAATAAATGAACACTTTGTATTTAGGATACAAAATTTTCATGAAAAGATTCTTGCACAAGCCTATATCGTCTTTGCTGTAAATCTTGAAATATTGATGAAAGTGAACCTGTAGTTAGTTCATACAGATTGTATGGTATGTTCTGGAGTAGGAGTGAAAATAAACTAAAATTTTTAAGATGCATGAGATTGATAAACACCAAAAGAAGGGGAACTGGGGGAAGTTTTACGTAAGGCTTCAGGTTTTTAGATGGCACATGTAATGTAAATATTAAGAAGGAAATTTCTGAACTGCAGTGTGCTAACTTGATTGAGTGCCAAGAATGGTGAAAATGGTTTCACTAGTCCTATTCAAAAAAGTTCCAAATAAGTGTTGAAGTATACAGCTCCTCAGAATTCTGTGGACTGTAACTAGCTCAGTGCTGTTAGCTTATGCTCCACCCATTATCATTTACCTCACATTTGCCCATCCATTTCCTCCACCTGCATGAGATATTCCAATTATAATCTCTTTCTCTGTGTTTCACATCAACACACACATTTCTGTGTCATGAAAGTGAAATATATCAGAGACACAGCTCTAACGTATTTCTGTTAGGAACAAAAAAAAACTATGAGGTGGAATACATTTTATTTTCTTAAAAACATTATGTTGTAATATTTGTCTGAAACATTTCAAGTATGTTTCAAAATATGACTGAAACATATCAGTGCTATATGTTTGAATCATTTCAGAAACAATGTGCTGGTATGTTCTGTGTATGCTGCAATGATACTTGTCTGAGAGGAGACACAGATACATATCTGAAACACTGCAGACGCATTACAGATACATTTCAATGCGTGACAGTAGGCTGATATTTAAGCTATGTATTTTGAAACATTACAGTTGCACAAAACTGAAAGGTTTCTGGCAAGTTTCGATGATATATATCTGCGAGAGGACATATTTACATATCTGTAACATTTCAAAAACATTGCATAAACATTTCGAAACGTATCTTATGCATCTAAAGGTTTCAAAGAAACATATCGGAAACCTGACTGAAACTTTTTGTGTTGTGTAGGGTAACACAAGATTTTTAAAAAAATTATGTTTAAACTATATATTAACTCAAAGTGTGTTCAAAATTGATAGGAAATTATTTAAACGACAGTTATTCACTACTATAATGTACCCAAAAAAATTTAGTGGAAAACGTTTTGGTGAGGAATTGTGCATGTGTTTCTGAAGATTCCTGCAGAATGGGGTACAATAAAAATTGAATGGGCAATGCATGCCACCTGACATCTATAAGTGTTAAGTATTATTTTTACAGAATTGACTATTAGGGCCGGTTTCACCACAGTCGTTTAACACGATAAACCGAGTTAAAAGTTGAGTTAACTAGGATTACCTTTTTACTGCATCCCAACACACACAAACTTCGATTAAATCAAGCTTACTAATGTTAAAACTTAAACGCTCATTCTTGACCGTTTAACTTCTTAAACTCGTTTTATGTGTAACAAAATGGCGGCGTAAAATGAACACATGTGTGGAGTTTTTGAGGTTATATGGCCGTATGCAACGAGTCTTGAAAAATATTACTTAATTCTAATAGAGTTCTTTACAACTGTGATGTTTTGAAGTATTGTGGTATTGCGGAATTTTCATTCGATATTTGATTAGCAGGATTTTAAATGATAATGCTTGAATGCGACCCCGGTGGATTCGTGGAAACTGAAACATTTTTTAAGATTTTAAAGATGTTTATTTTGTGATGTGTTTTCGCCTATCTAAAAGGTTATCACATAGTGTTCTAAATTCAACACTGCAACATATGATATTTGCATCGTAAGATAAGAACAGTAAGGTTATTTTCACTCAAATGTCCGTTTCTTTGTTGTAGGCGTTTAATAAAATGTATATCTTAGCATGGACACAATAGCAGCAGAACCAACATAAGGTTCCTACCAGTATTTAATCCGTCATTTAAATCTTGTGTAAACCAATGTAATGTAGTCTCAAATTGCAAGCCTGTATGTAGGCCGTCTACTAGTCCTTATATCTGGTTGACTTCAATACCTTGGTGTAAACAACGACTTAAATATATAAGGATGCCTAGGGCCGGTTTCACCAACAACCCCTAAACTTTAGGGGGTCCCTTAAAATAAAATTAAGTGTTCCTTAACACAAATGACTGTTTCACCAATGTTAAGGGACATTTAAAATAATTTAAGTAGCCCTTAGTTTAGGTGGCGAAATTCGGGCCCTTAACTCGCTAAGGGTCCCTTAGTGAATGTAAACACAGCATAAATAAAAAAATGGATGCTGTGGAAGAGGTTAAAATAGTTTTTATGCGATTAATATTGCTGAAGACGTAGCACAATTGCTGCGACCACGAATTTAGTTATTCAAAACTTTTCCAGTGGTTTTATTTTGAAGAATGTGATGCCGACTTTTTGTGAATTTTTCGAATGAGATTGAATGGTTATGTTGCTCAGAAACTAAACAGTTTAGGCCTGTAATTGTAATTCGTAAATAAGAAACGAATTTTTGTGATAATTTATTTTAGCAGAGTCATTGAAAACAATCTGTTGGTTGTCAACAGACTGCAGCCAAACTTTTTGCTACATATTGTAAATGTTGCCGATGATAGTCATCCAGATTCCAAACAAATATTTTTGTGCTCTTTTTAATAGTACACAAATCATTTCCATGCAATTGGCATAACCTATAAGGGCTTTAAGAACATTGATTGCGTGAATTTTCCGAACAAAACTGATAATTCAGTGTGACTTTTGTTGTAAGAACTAGCGAACGACTCGTAGACACAGTTTTTGTTGCTATAGGCCTACCCCAACATATAACTGACCTAGTTCAGGCCAATTTGTTACTCAACCGGCTCTCAGATAACTGAAATAACAGTAGCGTACTGCATGGTATGAAGGTTATACAAAAATTTTGTTTATATCCTATTGTCAACACACATAGCCAGGCCCTAAACAAAAGAAGCCTTGAGTGATCTTGTATTGAAACACATCACAAAGGTGTAAATGAATTTACTGGGCTTTAAAATGTGTGTAGGCCTCTATGTTTATAATCATACTGATTGGAAGCTGTGGTCAGGTAGGCCCTGAATGTCATAAAATTGCACAGAACAACTCTTACAGATGCACCATAAGTTACCAGTTCAGAATAACTTTTCACCTACAAAAGCATGAAATATCTGTTACATCAGCATAAGTTAACTGTTTGGAAAATAATTGCTTACCTCAGAAGGTATATGACATTATTGAACGCTGTGTTACTATACTTTCAAGTTAAATATTACAATTTAAAGTATTCTCATTTAAGTAGGCCTTTACTACAGTTCCAGACTTTTTTAAGCATTCCATCAGCTTCAGAGCATCAAGGATTGGACCGGTAAAACCTCGATTCAGAAGCTCATCCAGGATGTGCAACATGTATCGTAGCTGACACAAATGATCGCCACCCTCTTGTACAGTGTATATAGCACTTCGAAGAAGCAATTATTTTGTGCTTCAGGTCTTAAAAACACATCAGCTCTAATACGCCACATCTACAGTTATGTCATTCAAGTGGAAGGCAGTTTACATCAGAAACTAATCTTCAAAAGTAAATGCCACGAAGCACAGGCTGCCTACCTAATGTTTTTCTACTCCATATCATCTATTTATTTATTCAGCGTCCCATGTACACCTATTACTGACTGGGTTTGGACTTGTCAAGCTATATACAAACATAAAATAGTACATAATTCAAAAAAATAGATTATGTACATGAATATCCTGATGCTATTTCCTTTCCTCTGTACCTACTCTGCCTTAGTTAATACGCAGGCTGTAAGTTAGAACTGAAGTTAGCTCTATCCAGTCCTGGGGTTGCATGCGGAAAGAACTAATTTCAGTCCAGTTAACTTACCCCAGCCACCCTCTCCATTTACAATCATGTACACCCTGTTGGGATACAATATCGAAAATGGAAATGGACTTGATGGTATACAGGAATTATCATATTGCAGGTTTCTGATTTGAAACTTTGGTAAATATCATAACTATTGATTTAAGTAGTAGCCCTACCCTACATGTTTATTTCTTGCTTAGAAATATAAATTATGATGGATGGTTAAAAACACAGAGTTCCTTAATGAATTTAATAATTCTGCAGCTGCAGTTGACAGCAAAAGCACATAATGTCCCCATTTTCATGTTCCAAAAAAATTATATTTGATAGATAGCCTGAATTGAGCGCTTAAAATTTGCTGTTAAAGAGTATGAAGGTTTCTTGTACTGTGTGTTGTTAATGTCACATTTTTGAACATGTGTTTTGTAGTGAGTTTTTAGAAAAAAAAAACACTTTTAAACCTATACTTAAAGCCCTGCTACATGGCAGACGTTATCTGGCACAACAGCAGAACCATAACTTTTTGAGCAGCCTCGTAGGGTGTGTATGGTCAACCCTAAATGGATTGTGAGTGAGATTGGCATGTAAAAACTCATTGTACAAGTGAGGTAAGCTGCCCTCCACATCACTCAACTGCAGTTCAGTGCATCAGCTCATCCAACATATCCCAGGAAAATGTGAAAATAGAGCATACAAAGTCAGCTATGAAGATACCTTTATGGGCATTTTATGTCTTTAAAATACAAGAGTTCCCATTATGGTTCTATGTAACTTTATTAACAATATGCCAACTAAAGTAATCTGGAACACGTGTCTTACTTTACCTACCAGGTACAACTTACATTCACATAACAGAATTACTAGTAAATAACATTTTAATTGACATAAATAAAGCTTAATTTCTTCTAAAAAAAAATGTTATGTGAAACAAGAATACGGCCTAGATTGTGCAGTTATTGGTGTCTGAAAGTAACACTTTTACACAGACCATCAAGTGTAAATCTTATGCATCAATTAAAAATTGCAATTTGTTCCACTTCAGTTCCTTCAACATCACTCATTGCTATGTTTTCTTCTTCCTGACCAGCTTACCCTTCCCTTCCCCACCTCACTGCACCAACAAACATTATTATTTTACCACATACATACAGTACACAGAGGACCCAGCTTGCTTCCCTGGTGCTGATGTACAATCTTCCTCTTGTGATAAGGGTGATTCTACAGGAGCACTAGAAACATGGTGTTGGAAACAGCCAAATGCAGGTTGTTTTTGGCTCTTCTACACGAAAGCATCAGATCCACTAGATTTTGGTGTTTTGATGCACATTTGCTACATGAATCCAGTTCAAGTATGGTAGGATTGTTGCAGGCACGTTTTGACTGTTTATGAACGTCCATGTAGACTGTACAGCATAAGAGCATTGCAGTCACTCCTGCATTATTCTGCATTAGAAATGCAAAGTTAAAATTTGCGTATTCTGGTGCCATGCAAAAAGTGAAAACCAACTGACCTATTTGAATAAAATAATTCACTGCGATATTACATCCCATGAGCTATGAAATAAAGTATTTAAAAGACCATAACGTAATATTTTGAATTTAATAAAATCTAAAAAGTACACGAAGAAAGTTTTAAATTCATCAAATTTTTTAAATACTAAAAGAGTTCACTGGATTTTTTAAAAATGTTTTACTATGTAGCCCAAGGCATATTATTTCACTGTGAATTATTTCACTTACATAAGTCAATTGGTTTTAACATGGCAGCAGAACACACCAATTTTTACTTTGATGCACCGTTACGAAAAAACTAACACTGATTCTCAGAAATATAAAATTATGATTTTATCGCACTTGAACACCCTAAAACAGCATTTGAAGCACCAGTCTAGCCAAATTGTTGCATTCTCCATTTAGTTATATTGTCATTGTCACATCAACATTAGATTGTGTTCCAAAGTACTTTTATAATTCCGTGCTTCTAGCTCTCGTAGAATAGCCTTAAGGATTCCCTCACTTTTATCCTCTGTATGTACTAAAAAAATCTGTAGCCAATAATTTCTCCGTCACTAAGACTGCACTGAATGACAGTTAAAACTACACCAACTAATCATTTGAATACAGACAATTTGGTAAATAAACATTAACAATTTCTATCATTTATTACAAAACTTGTTTCACCAAAGTTTTTTTTTCTCGCAAAACTTTGATGAAACAGAATTGTTCAGTGCAATTACCTGTTTTCTTTCTTGTAATTGTATCTGTAACACTAGTTATTTAATTAGTTTTACAGTGAATAAATGATGCATAACTGTTTCTGTTGTACTATTATAAAAAAATTTACATTTTAGAATTTATGAGCAGTTACATTTTTCCCTTCATAATTACATATATATTTAATTAACAGTGTTCATTCCTAACAGCAAAGTGTGTTGTGAGAGCCACAGAATATGTGTAGTAACCTTAAAAGGGTGTGGTATATAATCCAATGCTAAAATCATTAATCTATAACTGTAGGCTTCTTGAAGCCAATTTGTGAAAATTCAACAACAGCAATCCTAGACAATAGTTTAAGCCAGCATTTTAAACAAAATAGTTTCGTTACAAACTTCTGAGGCACAGTATCTGACGGCAGAACCTCGTGCACTTAACTGCGGCGCAAGAGATCACGCATAACGAATTAGTAATTCTGGATAAATATTTACTCATAAAGTTGGCAAATACCATTACCAAGGATTGTCGTTGAGTATTTTATCCATATTGGCTTCGAAAAAAGCGTAGAAATCAATTGGTGTTTTCAGCGTTTATTTGTCTACCACGCACTCTTAAAGTGTTATAAAAAGTTATCCAAAATGAAAAATAATTTAGTTACGCAGTCTCTGCTTTCACCACCTTACTGCACCATCAAATATGCAATTATTATTTACAAAATTTTAAGTGTCAAAAACTCATAGACGTTCAGTTTTAATTTTAGAGCAATTGTCAAATAGGAAACCTTAAATCTATTTTATGTAAAGCAAATTATGCTAATTTTCAGTTAGCTTGGCAATCTGGTTTTGTATGCAACATATGTACAATCTGTATTTGTGCAAAATAGGCCATATATTATCAAGTGAAAACAAGTAACTTAATCTAGTTGGATTTCAAAATACTGTACATTGCAGCTACTGTACTAACATTTGTTGCATTTAGTAAAAACCAGCAAGATATTCCCCAAGATTGTCAGGAGTAAACACATGGATATGAGTCGACGTTACAAAGCTGGTTAATGGCATATTCTAATAAGTTGCTGCAAATCAATGAAACACAAACTGACATTTTTTCCGCTGTATTTTTTACCTGGACAGGAAAACTATAGTGTTACGGAAAAAATAAATGTGATGAACAGAAGATAAATTAAAAATATTTATTGCATAAATGTTGTCTTTATTTAAAGCAGTTTACATTTACATACTTAAATGTCTTCAGGTCCAACTCAAATTTGTGAAAGCTGGACAGCATCCGATATCATCTGGTGGCTACCTAAAAAAAAAAAAAAAAATATGTAGCACTTGCAATATCAGTGTTGTCTTGCAACTGCTGTCAAGAATCTACAGAAACAATATCAACATTTTAATTTTATGATTTGACAACAGGTGCATGGTACTAAATATAAATTACGTATTTCAACACAGTTTTCCTCTCACCAAAATGGACATAGTTCAGTTAACTGAGAGGTAAGCGTGTATTTTTACATGTGAGATTCATCATTGCCAGATATTTCTGTCGTGTAACTGTTTTCTTAAGATACTCCCATTTTTGCCTATATTTGCCTTTTAACTGTCTACTAATTAGTCTAACTCCATGTCTAATTCAACTGATACCTTTTTAAGTTTATTTATGTGATTTCCTTGTGCCTGTCAAGAGCCATTTCTGATCATTTGACATATTACATGGTAGCATTAGCCCATAACTTGTCAACTAACTTTACACAATTAGACCAGGTTTATGAATAAATACAACAATGGCAGAATGCAAGAAAGTCTTAACATGTTCAAATGATTTAGTTTCAGGCCCGATAATCCACATGGTCTAATAATAATTATTATAAAATTGCTTACAGTTGGGCAACTGCTCTCAATCATCTTCCTAAACCCCCCCCCCCTAAACTCTTGAATCCCACTCACCATCACCAACCCCTTTAAAAGTTAATTGCACTCCCTCACCAATCTTTTAAGCACAGACTACCTACCCCACTCTGTTCTACTCCTCATCTGAATATTCTCGCTATCACAATTCCCTCTTCCTTTATACCCTGCTTTAAATAGGCAGCAGCCTAACTTACCCCAGCCTTCCTCTCCATTCACCACTTTGTGCATCCTGGCCAGTCTTTCCACACTTCTCCTTTCCTTCACTGAGTTCCACACTAATTACATCTGCATTACAGATGGTTGAAAGTTCCCTTCGTCCTCACCAGCCTGCCTTTGCCTTCTCCATGTATCCTTCACAAACCTCACTGGCTGTTTTGCACTTTGTCCAACTCCCACACATGTGTCCTCTGTTGCTGCATACCCTTAACATTGACTGTACCATTATAAAATATGCCTTTTCCTTCACTGCACTAATAACCCTTCCCAACATACCTAGAGCCCTAGACACCACTCCCTCTACCTGCCTTCTCCACGCTGCAACACTATCCCTAGATACTCATATTCTCCAACTTCCGTTATCTCCTGTCCTTTTCTGTTTGTACATGTCTGTACACCTAACCTTCTTCCTCATAAATCCTAGATACTCATATTCTGCAACTTCCGCTGCCTCTGACATTTTCTGTTTGTACATGTCTATACGCCTAACCTTCTTCCTCGTAAACCTAACAGTATTTGTCTTTCTCACATTTATATTAACTTTGTTCTCTTCCGTCCACAGTTGTATCCTATCCATGCCATCCTGCAACTTGTTCCTTTTACCAACCTTTGCATACAAAATGCAGTAATCAGCAAAATCTTATTTTTACACTTATAAGTTTTCTAGTTTACCACTTAATAACTTTTACCTTACATCACACCCAAAAATAATATTTGAAAATTTGATGGCAACAACAAAAAACTGAGGGCAATCTGTAAGCATATGTACTGAATTGTCTGCAGTGCAAGTTTCCACGAGAATAAACTTTTGTATCTGATGTATTAATTTGATTGAGGCTACTGTTACTGTTACATTAGTTTTTATTAAGGTTGTCAAAATTGCAGGAAGAGATAAAAAATGTTCACATTACCAATATAGATTAAATAATCTTAACTGACTGTCCAGCCAATCAAACTAATGTAACCATATTGACAGTGTTTGTTATACATCAAGGTGACTACTTACTGGCAAATTATGTGATCTTGCTTCAGTGCAATCTCTCACATAGGTATCAGCCAATATTTCCAGCATGACGTCATCCAGCTGAATTTCAACACCAACAGCAGGAACACACTCATATATATTTTACCAGCTTCATCTGAAAGCAAAAACAATTCAAAAAATCAATAACTTGAACACTAACCCTGTGCATGTTCTAGCACAGCTTACATATTAGCCTACTGATGTAACTTATGTATAATGGAAAAATATAGAAAATCTTGCTTCTAGTAACATTTCACAGTCAAGTTTTACATCAGATATTGTTTCACATTGCAGATATTTATTGTATAATTACCAGCCTAATTGTGGGGTTTTAAGCAAATAAAATTAGTGACCACACAACAAATTACATTTTTTACAATATCTGTAAATACCATTTTAGGAACATCCTTACTGCACCATGTTTGACACAGGCAAATTTGTTAAAACATATTAATAGGTTACTTAAAATAAATGTAATTTCATAATAAGCCTCCTTTTTTAGGCTTAGACTGTGCTGACCATGTAACACAAGAGCATTACAATGTTAGTAAATTAACCAAATATTAATTCAATTCATTAAGAAATGCAGCATCAATTCGAATTTGATCGCTTTTGCGTAAACCCAAGTTTGCTTTTAAAAAATTACGTACAAGATTCCATTCTCAAATTAACTAACAACTTGCCATCATGTTTAGCGAAAACAGCTAAAGACGTGTTCGTCCGTGCAGGCCGTCCCGATATGTCCGTGCAGGTCGTGAAGGCCTCTGTTGAAATAGTTTGCCACAATTAGGTTGATGGGTGTAGTTTATGTAACTTGTTATAGAGGGCAGTAAAGTAGGCCGCCATTTATTTATCTATTCTAATAACACTACGTTTTCGCGCGCTTTCCTTAAATTAAATGTAAACAAAGATTCTTATTGGTCGACTGACTTCATAACGTCAGATGCTGATGATGGTTTTGACGAGTTCGTCAGCCAAAGTTCGGTTTTGGCGAGCTTTCGGAGCGGACAGGTCTGCATCAACCATCAGCACAATAAACATGTGACGTCAAAAGTCACGTGAACAATTCATCCAATCAGAAGCCAGATCGAGGTCTGCACCATCAACACGGCCTGCATGGACAGACAGGTCTGCATAATTGTGGCAGACCCCTTACACTCAATAAGTTATGGTCACATGTTGTACAACACAGTTGCCCTACGGTGCCAGTATCGCCGTATTTCCCTACCAGCACAGCAAGTCCCCAGGATGTCCTAGGGACATCCTTTGAGGATATCCGGGAACATGCGATCCTCGGGATGTCCTAAGGATGGATATTTCGGCTGTCTGAGAGCTCCGAAAAACCATGTCCCTAGGACGTCCCAAGTACCACCTCTAAAAGTACATCACATCCCAGGAAGCTCCTTAGAAGATGAACTTGGGTCATCCTAAATTCCTCATCTGGGGAGCTCCCAGGGATGTCCTTACAGGGAGCTCCCACGGAGCTCCTCTGAGGAACTCCCTGGGATGTCCGAGCAGGAGCTCCCTGGGATGTCCGAGCAGGAGCTCCCTGGGATGTCAGAGTAGGAGCTCCCTGGGATGTCCGAGCAGGTGCTCCCTGGGATATCCGAGCAGGAGCTCCCACGGACGTAGTGGATTTCTAGGCAAGTTCCTAATATGACCACTAGATAGCTCACAAAATTATTTAAATATACATTAGGGTTGTTGCAACTAATTTAGTAGATAATTCATAACATTTATATATGCCTTAAGAAATTGGTAAATTTATTAATTTCGACTCACATATTTTATTAATACTGGTAGACTTTTGGAAGTTGAAGCATTCAAAAAAAAATGTTATTATGGACGAATTGTTTATTTAAAAGATTTTAAGAGGCTACATTAACAATTATGTGTATTTGACTGTGTGTTAAATACTAAGTTTACATATCACCAAAGCAAATACATTTGTTTTATTTTGTGTTGAATACTAAACTTTTACTTTTGCTGCTGGGAGGAGCTCCTAGGGATGTCCCAGAGATGCATTTAATACAGGTCCCAGGGAGCTCCTAGGGATGTCCCAGGGACGTGTTTAATACAGGTCCCAGGGAGCTCCTAGGGATGTCCCAGGGATGTGTTTAATATAGGTCCCAGGGAGCTCCTAGGGATGTCCCAGGGATGTGTTTAATACAGGTCCCAGGGAGCTACTAGGGATGTCCCAGGGATGTGTATGCCAGACATCCTAGGGATGTCCGTAGGTAGTACTTTTCCATGAACTTTTCCTACATAAAAAGGACTTGAAATGAACTTCCCTAGGACGTCCTAGGGACGACACTTCCCACATCCTACGGACGTCCACAGGATGTCTGTGTGCTGGTAGGGTTAATACAAACACTAACCTTCACTGTGGAAACTTCTTACTATCCAAGGAAACTGCTGTATTGAAACTGCTTCTATTCGCTTCTCACAGTCAATTTTGACGCCCGACACATCTAAAACTGGATACTTCGTTCTCGTGTTTTATTAAGTTTTCAAGCTTTTACACCGGTATTTAAAAGTTTCAAATTTTCATCCGTTGGTAAATGTTCGGTACACAATTGCTTTCCTTCAGACATAAATACATAACAGCAGTCTTCACGAAAAGAATAACAAATAAACAATACATAAAATAATATTTTGCTTGAAAGCATACTTTTGATTAGTTCTTCAGATCATGTGACAACAAATTCAAAGTGCCAACTTGAGAATAAATACTGCTGTCTAGGATAAGTGGCCCTCAGCTAAGTGACACCTAAAAAAACACACATTTTAATGGTGAAACGCCATTTTCGTAAGTATCAGAATTAAGGGACCCTTAAGCTTAAGTGTCCCTTAGCTGAGGGCTTGTTTAGGGGATGTTGGTGAAACCGGCCGTTACTCTCTCAATTTATATTACACATAACAACTTATTAAATACACATTATGAATGCGTCCGATATAATCTCAACTTAACTCAACATGCTCCGCATTTATTAACTTTTATAAATCGATAGACAAGCACAGAAAACCCAAAGATAATGAGTCAAAAACTCATAGATTAGTAGCTGAATCTTGGTCACCGCCTTGTTGATACATATAATTCTGCAAAAGTTAAGCACTTAATTTCGCTTAACTAAACCCAGTTAGTTAACTGAATGATTTTCATGGTGAAACGCAAAGTTCTTAAACGCAGTTAAATATGAAGTTAAAATTTTAACTTTGCTTAGTTGAACCGAGTTAAATGAAATGGTGAAACCGGCCCTTAGAGTATAAATAACATTCTCCATTTGGTTCAAAATGTATACCTAAGTAAAGAGAGGTACCTCAATGCTATGAAATGGTTACAACTTTCGCCATCTTTATGCACTAGTGCGTCTGTGTAGTGAACGGCGATAGTGAAAATTTTGGTCATAAAACGCGCATCCTTATAACTTTCATACACTTCGATGCGAATTCTGGACATACCTTCTGTTTACATTTTGACGAGTTGTCTGTCTCTGAACCTTGTAAAAGTAAAAGTTAATATGAAAAATAAATAAATCATTGAATTATCTACGTAAAGTAAATGGTTATGACTGATATTTGTATGATGTAGCTTACATATGAAGTTAAAGTCGTGACACGAGCGGGGATTGCGGTGAGGGGCTAGAAGTATAAATATCTGCTGTAAACTATATGAGAACTGTCCTGCACTGCAGTGGCGTGTGGTGAACAAGTTGCTCGGCAGCGCCAGCTCGTCAGGGAGGGCGAGCACTCGGAGAGTGTGGACCGTGCGGTCCACGGCCATAGCGTTAGCTGATTTAATTCCCTCCCACTCGGCATCTCAAATATGAAGGGGACTCTTTAGGCGTTCCCCACAGCTCGATGCACACACAAGACACTCGCCTGGGATATCGCGCACCTGGACACCCATGTAAACAAGACAAAACACTAGGGAAAACGGCGGGTTTTCAGGATCCTGTAACCTTAAGGCTGTGAAGCGGCAAGACAACAAATAATACACATGTACTTACTACAACACAATCACTATTGCAGTGGCTGAAGCGGCCGCAAACCTATGCCTGTCTGGTGGGCGAAGCTGAGTATTTATGAATGATATAGTGTCTCAGGAGGGTTACAAAAGGAGATAATGTTGATGTGCAAGACTAAAAATTATTTGTGTAGCTTAACTGACATAAGTGACTGACCTGACCTTTAAGAATATATGATATGTGCGTTACGATATTATCGAGTACTTTGTCAACATCGGATTTTAATTAGTTAATCTAGCAGGTTTGT